>JAPVLO010002265.1:0-62175 GCA_027257055.1 Cephalopachus bancanus | reverse complement strand
TCTCAAAAAAAGACATAGAAGCAGCCCAACAGCTACATGAAAAAATGCTCAACCTACCTAATCATCAAATAAATGCAAATTAAAACCACACTGAGGTACCACCTAATTCCAGTCAGGATGGCCATCATCAATAACTCAAAAAATAACAGATACTGGAGAGACTGTGGGGAACAGGGAACACTTCTGCACTGTTGGTGAGAATGTAAACTAGTACAACCTCTATGGAAAACAGTGTGGTTACTTCTAAAAGATCTAAAAATCGACCTCCCATATGACCCAGCAATGCCCCTTCTGGGAATATACCCAAAGGAACTCAAATCACTCTGTAAAAAAGATACCTGCACACTTATGTTTATTGCAGCATTATTCACAATAACAAAAACATGGAACCAACCATGCTGCCCATCGAAAGTGGACTGGATAAAGAAAATGTGGTACATTTACACGATGGAATATTATGCAGCCATAAAGAAAAACAAAATTATGAACTTCACAGCAACTTGGATGGAATTAGAGTCTATAATATTCAGTGAATTATCACAGAAACAGAGGTCTGAGTACTCATATATGTACTCATAAGTAGACCCTGAACATTTATCATAATACTATAATAAAAGAATTGGCAGTAGTGGGACACTGCCAGGAAACAGAGGGGAGCATATAACATCAATAAGAAATACCCAAAACTTTACCTGCACGATGAGCACTTACATACCTAACCCTGAATTGTACCCCACAACTTTAAAACAAAAGAGAAAAAAGAACAACAAATAAAACAAAGTACATGTTGTTAACCATTGAGGTATGTGAACTTTTTTTCTGTGTTGGGGCTAAGACCAACAGAAGGGAAGTGACTACTCATTGTTTTATAGGCAAAGATGGATCTGGTATTTGAAACTCAAGTTTCCTGATTTCAGTCTGTTGTACAGCAGACTCTTACATATACTCCGTTATTTTGTACTTTTTCTTTTCTGGGATTCAATAGGAGGATGACAATTTCAATGTACAAATGGAAGGTAAAAAAAAAAAGAGAAAAAGAAAACACATCAAATAGAAAGTAATACAAGGAATAATGTCGGCAAAATGGCAAAACAGGAAGTTCCAGATTCTTGTTCACCCACAGAAACATTATCTAAAAAAATAACTGAAGATTGGAAAAAATAATTTATAGAAGCTCTGAAAAATGGTCAAATGTCAACAGCAAACAAGTGAACACTTAATCATTTCAAAATGGTAAGAAAAGTTTTATGGCATTTTTACTTACCCTTTCTTCACCATCTACCTGGTGCAGCGAAAGTCTTGGTCTGGAGGAGGTGTCAGCCTGGTTCTTAATTCCATTCCTCAATGGGGAGGAGGAAGATATACATTATTTGCAATATTCTAGCCTGTCTAGGGGCTGCCTAAAGAGCTGGCCTATTTTGCCTAACTAGGTCTCATGTGGAAAAAGAGATAGGAATTGTTCATGAAATCTGCAGGAAGACTACAGGCCCACAGAAGGGTGAGGCAAGAGATTACAGGTGGAAGCATACATTAGACTAAACTTGGTCCCAAAGACAAGCTCCTGTGGGACTTTTTAAAAAAAGAAATAAAGAGATTTAAGGGGGGCACACCTCATCAACAAGGGTACCTGCATAATGAACATTTGTATACCTAACCCTGAATTGTACCCCACATCTTTAAAAAAAATAAAAAGAGACATAAAAAAGAAATAAAGACATTAAATGCAGCCAACTATAAAAGGAAATTGAAAAAGTCACATGCAGGCCCAGGAAAGGTATATGCATACACACAAAAAAGAGATCCAAGAAAACCTTAATCTTTCATTTTGGGCTGATTCTTATGCTCAAAGCAAACACAGCTAAACAGTGAACTACCACGGCATAAGGCAAGTCTGCAAAAATTGGAAGAAGTGGCTGTTATTTCAAATATCAAATTTTCTTTTTTTTTATTAAACATATTTTTTGCTTTAAAATTGTGGGGTACAGTTAAGGGTTAGGTATACAAATATGCATCGTTCAGGCACCCCTGTTGATAAGGGGTATCCCCCCATCCCCAGACAGATATTGACTACCATTAATCCCACTTCCCTTCCCCTCCCTGCCTCCCCCCATAGTTTCCCATCACTGTCGATCCTTTAACTTTATTTTTATTTTTATTTTGAGTTGGAGTCTCACTCTGTCGCCCAGACTGGAGTGCAGTGGCCGCTGCCTGCCACCGCAGCCTCGCCTGCTGGGCTCCGGGGATCCTTCCGCCTCAGCCTTCCGAGTAGCCGGAATTACAGGCATGCGCTTCCATGCCCGGCTGATTTTTTGATTTATTGTAGAGATGAAGTCTCACTGCCCAGGCGGGTCTAGAACCCCGGGGCTCAGGCAATCCACTCACCTCAGCCTCCCAAAGGCGCGGGATTACAGGCTGAGCCACCGAGCCCGGCTGATCCTTTTCTTATAGTATTATGATAGATGTTCAAGGTCCACTTATGAGTGAGAACATGTGATACTCAGATCTTTGTTTCTGTGAAAGATCACTCAGTATTATAGACTCAAGTTTCATCCAGGTTGCTGTGAAATTCATGATTTTGTTCTTTTTTATGGCTGCGTAGTATTCCACCATGTATATGTATCACATTTTTTAAATCCAGTCCTCTTTTGATGGACAGCATGGTTGGTTCCAGGTTCTTGCTATTGTGAACAATGCTGCAATAAACATACTGTGCATGTATCTTTTTTACAGAGTGATTTGAGTTCTTCAGGGTATATTCCCAGTAGGGGGATTGTGGGGTCATATGGGAGGTCGATATTCAGAGCTTTTAGGAATCGCCACACTACTTTCCACAGAGGTTACACTAGTTTATACTCCCATCAACAGTGTAGAAGTTTTCCCTTTTCCCCACATCCTCTCCAGCATCTGTTACTTTTTGAGTTATTGATAATGGCCATTCTGAGTAAAAGGATAGTTTGAAAATATTTTCTCCCACTCGATAGGATGTCCCTTCATTTATTGTTTCCTTTGTAGTGCAGAAGTAGTTTTAGCTTGATGCAATCCCATTTGTCTATTTTTGTTTTTGTTTCCTGTGCTTTTGAGGTCTTACCCCCAAAAATCTTGGCCCAGACCAATGTTCTATAGCATTCCCTAATGTTTCTTCGTGTAGTTTCATAGTTGTAGGTTTTACATTTAAGTCTTTAATTCATTTTTAGCTGGTTCTTGTATATGATGAAAGATAAGGAACTAGTTTCATTCTTCTGCACTTCTGCATGTGACTATCCAGTTTTTCCTCCACTACTTCTTTTTTTTTTTTGGTTTGGAGTCTCACTGTCACCCAGGCTGGAGTGCAGCGGCATGCTCACAGCCACTGAAGCCTCAACCTGCTGGCCTCACGCGATCCTCCACCTCAGTCTTCCAAGCAGCTGAAGCTACAGGTGCATGCTATTATGCCTGGATAATTTTTTTATTAATTGTAGAGACGAGGTCTTACCAAGTTGCCCGGGCTGGTCTTGAACCCCTGGCCTCAGGCAATCTTCTCGCCTCCACTTCTCAAAGTGCTGGGGTTACAGGCACAAGCCATCACACCCAGCTTCCTCCACCAATTCTTTTTTTTTTAAGATGTGGCATACAATTCAGGATTAGTATACATTTGGTCATCATCCAGGTAAAGTTTGGGCTTCCTTTTGGCCTCCACTTTGCCTGGTTTGAGATCAGATACCCTTACTAATATTATGTGCTTCTTTTCCCTTCCCTGGCAGTTTCTGGCTACTGCAAATCCCTTTCTTATTGTATTATGGTAAATGTTCAGGGTCTGCTTATGAATGAAAATATATGCTACTCACTTCTTTCTTTCTGTTATAAATCACTGAGTATTACAGACTATAAAGCCACCCAAGTTGCTGCAAAGTCCATAATTTTGTTCTTGTTTATAGCTGCATAATATTCCATCATGTATATGTACCACATTTTTTAATCCAATCCAGTTTCAATGGGCAGCACAGTACCATGTTTTTGCTATTGTAAATAGTGCCACAATAAGCATGCATGTGCAGGTATGTTTTTTGTAGAGTGATTTAAGTTTCTCCAGGCATATTCCCAGAATGAGGATTGCTGGGTCACATGGAAGGTCAATTTCTAGCTCTTTTGGGAGTTGCCACACTGTTTTCCATAGAGGTTGAACTAGTTGGCATTCCCACCAATAGTGTAGAAGCATTCCCTTTTCTCTGTATTCTCGCCAGTATCCGTTGTTTTATTAATGATGGCCATTTTTACTGGAGTCATGTGGTATCTCAATGTGGTTTTGATTTGCATTTCTCTGATGATTAGGGTGCTGGGAAAACTGGCTGATCACATGCAGAGGAATGAAACAGGACCCCTATCTATTACCATACACAAAAAATCAACTGCAAATGGATCAAAGACCTAAAGGTAAAACCCCAACCTTTAAGAATCTTAGAAAATGCAGGGGACACCCATATGGAAATCAGAATATGCAACCAATTCCTGATCAAATCCCCAAAAGCCCATGCCATAAGAGATAAGATAGATGAGTAGGACCTCATCAAACTGACAAGCTTCTGCAAAGCAAAAAAAACGATCAAGAGAGCAAGGAGACAGCACACAGAATGGGAAAAAATATTTGCCAACTGCAATCTAACAAAAGCCTCACATCCAGGATCTACAAGGAACTCAAATGTGCTGAAAGGAAAAAAACAAACAGCCCCATTAAAAAGTACACAAAAGACATGAATAAAAACTTCTCAAAAGAAGACATACGAGTAGCCAATAGACACATGAAAAAAATGCTCAGTCTCACTAATCCTCCACCAATTCTTGAAAAGACTGTCCTTTTTTCCAGTGGATGTTCTTAGTGCCTTTATCAATGAGTTGGATCTAAATGAATGGATTTATTTTTGGGTTCTCTATTTTTGTCCATTAGCCTATGTGTCTCTTTTCATGCCAGTAGCATGCCATTTTGGTTATTATAGCATTGTAGTATAGTTTGAAGTCAGGTAGTGTGATGCCTTCAACTTTGTTCCTTTTGCTCAGGATTGCTTTAGCTTTTCCAACAGTAGATCAATAACCTCAACATATAAGGATCTCCAACAACTCAATAATATAAAGTAACTATCCAGTTAGACATGGGTAAAGGATTTAAATAGGTATTTGTGAAAGAAGACATGGCCAAGAGGTATATGAAAAAATGTTCAACATTACTAATCATCAGGGAAATGCCAATCAAAAGCACAATGAAATACTATTTAGCCCAAGTTAAAATGGCTGTTACCAAAAAGACAATAGATGTCAAAGATGCAAAATAATGGGAACTCTTGCACGCTGTTGATGGGAATGTAAATTAGTACATCCATTATGAAAAACAGTATTCTTCAAAAAATTAATAATAAAACTACCACATGATTTAGCAATCTTACTAGTGGGTATATATTCAAAAGGAAGGAAATCAGTATGTCAATGAGAAAACTGCATTCCTATGTTTATTGCAGCACTATTCACAACAGCCAAGATATGGAATCAACCTAAGTATCCATCAAAGGATGAATGCATTTTTATTTTTATTTTTTATTTTATTTTATTTTTTTTTTGAGTTGGAGTCTCACTCTGTCACCCAGACTGGAGTGCAGTGGCCGCTCCCGGCCACCGCAGCCTCGCCTGCTGGGCTCCGGCGATCCTTCTGCCTCAGCCTTCTGAGTAGCCGGAAATTACAGGCATGCGCTACCACACCCAGCTGATTTTTTGATTTATTGTAGAGATGAGGTCTCGCTGCCCAGGCGGGTCTCGAACCCACGGGCTCAGGCAATCCACTCACCTCAGCCTCCCAAAGGCGTGGGATTACAGGCTGAGCCACCAAGCCCGGCTGAATGCATTTTTAAAATGTGGTGCATATATACACAATAGAATATTATTCAGCCATCAAAAACATTGAAATCTTATTACTTGCAGCAACATGGATGGAACCTAAGGTCATTGTGTTAAGTGAACTAAGCCAGGCACAAAAAGACAAATACCACATATTCTCACTCATCTGTGGGAACTAGAAAGTGGATTTCATGGAGGTAGAGAGTAGAAAAGTGGTTACTAGAGGCTGGAACGGGTAAGTGGGAGTAGGGGATGAAGAGAAGAGGATTAATGGATACAAAAATACAGTTAGGCAGGATAAATAAGTTATAGAACTCAATGGTACACTAGGGAGATTATAGTTACCAATAATTGATTGTATATTTCAAAATAACTATAAGAGAAAAACTGGAATGTTCCCAGTACAAAGAAAAAATAAATTTTTGAATGACAGATATCCCGATTACCTGGATTTGATCATTACACAAGTATAAAAATATCACATGTATCCTAAAAATATATACAACTATCCAATATCAATAAAAAGTTAAATGACAAAAATACAAAGCAATTGAAACAGGTGGCCCATTCAAAGGCATAAAATAAATAGACATGTGAAGGTACAAATAAAAGAAGCTCATAACTCCAAGTAAGCACAAGTAGACCCATGCTAAAACACATTATAGTGGAACTGTCAGTAGGAAAAGATAGACTCTTCAAAGTAGCAAGAAAAAGTGAGTCATCATGTATAAGGGGTCGTCAAGAGATTATCAACCAATTTTTAAGCAGAAACCCTGGAGACCAGAAGATATTTAAAGTGCTGAAATTATCTGCCAACTGCCCATTTTACATCTGGCAAAACTATTCTTCAAAAATGAGGATAAAATTAAGACATTTCCAGATAAACAAAACTTGAGGAAATTCATTAGCACTAGCCCTGCACTACATGAATGCTAACAAGAGTCATTTAGATTGAATTGAGAGGATGTTAACCAATAACCATAACCATAACCAATGAAAATGGAAGAATCTCTGGTACAGGTGAGCAAATATATAATCAGTATTTTCATAGTTTTGGATTATAACTCCACTTTTTATTATATGGGGTTTAAAAGATTGGGTATGCATACAAAAATTATAAGCCTTTTAGTGGGTGCACAATGTATTAAGTTATAATTTATTGACATTGATAACAAAGTGAGTGGAAAGAGGACAACACTATGAACCAACAGCACTTAATAGGCATATACAGAGCACTCCAACCAAAAATAGCAGAATAAACATTGTTCTTAACTGCACATAGAATATTCTTCAAGATTGACTATCTTTAGTCATAAACCTAATCTCAATAAATTTATAAAGATTGATATCATGCAAATTACCTTTTGTAACCACAATGAAATAAATAACTAGAAATCAACAATAGAAGGAAAACTGGAAAATTCACAGATATGTGAAAATGAAGCAACACACATTGAAACAACCACGGGGACCAAGAAAAAACATCAAAAGAACTTAGAAACTACCTTTAGGCAAATAAAAATGAAATTGCAACTTACCAAAAGCTATGGGATGCAGTGCAGTGTTAAGAAGGCAATTTATAACTGTAAATGCTTAAACCAACCAAAAAAAAAAAAAAAAAAGAAACATCTCCAATCAACAATCTAACTTTACAACTTAAGAACTAGAAAAAATAAAGAACAAACTAAAACCAAAGCTAGCAGAAGGAAGGAGATAAAAACAGAAACAACAACAACAAAAAGAAAATCAATGAAGCCTAAACACAGTTCTTTAAAAGTAACATCAAAATTTCTACGGCCATACCACCCTGCATGGTCCTAGTCTCATCTGAAAGTAACAACAAAATTGACAAACCTATAAATACATTGGCTGAGAAAAAAGGAGGACTGAATTTATTAAAATCAGAAATAAAACAGGGACATTACTACTAATTCTACATAAACAAATGGAACAATAAGAGCGAATAATGAATAATTGTACACCAACAAATTGGATAACCTAGATTAAATAGTTACATTTTTAAAAACACAATCTATTAAGAGCTGAATCATTAATAAATAGAAAATATGTGCCGGGTGTGGTGGTTCACGCCTGTAATCCCAGCGCTTTGGGAGGCGGAGGAAAGAGGATTTGAGAGGACTCTGGTTTGAGACCAGCCTGGGCAACTTAGCAAGACCTCTCCCTACAATAAATCAACAAATTAGCGGCCGTGGTAGTGCCGGCCTGTAGTTTCGGCTACTTGGAAGGCTGAGGTGGAAGGATCGCGGCACCCAGCGGGTCGACGCTGGGGTGGCCATGAGCATGCCACTGCACTCCAGCCTGAGTGACAGAGTGAGACTCCAACTAAAAAAAAAAAAAAAAAAAAATTAGCTGGGAGTGGTTGCACACGCCTGTAGTTCCAGGATCGCCTGAGCCCAACAGGTTGAGGCTGCGGTGGCTGTGAGCGTGCCACTGCATTCCAGCCTGGGCGACAGAGGGAGACTCTGACTCAAGAATTAAAGAAGGCTGGATGTGGTGGCTCACGCTTGTAATCCCAGCACTTTGGGAGGCTGAGTCAAGAGGATTGCCTGAGTCCAAGAGTTTGGGACCAGCCTGGGCAACTTGGCATGACCTCGTCTCTACAATAAATAAATTTCAAAAATAGCTGGGCATGGTGGCATTTGCTTGTAGTTCCAGCTACTTGGAAGGCTGAAGCAGAAGGATCACCTGAGCTTAGCAGGTCAAGGCTGCAGTGGCCGAGAGTGTGCCACTGCACTCCAGCCTGGGTGACTGAGTGAGAAAGAAGTAAACCAATCTTTTCACAAAACTGAAATTGCCCATTTTCCTGAAGTCCAGCTTATGGATCATTTCTATTATAAATTGTGCCTTTGGTGTGGTATCTAAAAAATCATCAGTAAAGTCAAAGTCATCTAGATTCTCTCCTATGCTATCTTTAAGAAGTTGTATAGTTTTGTGTTTTACATTTAGGTCAACAATCCAGTTTGTGTTATTCTTGTGAAGGGTGTAAATTTTGTCTCTTGATTCATTTTTTTTCCTCATGTGAATATCCACTTGTTCAAGCAACATTTGTAGGAAGGATTATTATTATTTTTTGTAATGTCTTTGCTCTTTTGTCAAAGATCAACTGACAATATTTGTCTATTGTTTTCAATACCACACTGTCTTGATTACTGTGGATTCATAAAATTAAACACTTCCACTCTGTGAAAGACACTGTTTTTGTTTTTGTTGTTGTCATTGATGTTTTGAGACAGGGCCTCACTCTGCTGCCCAGGCTGCAGCTTCAACCTCCTGGGCTCAAGAGATCGTACCACTCCAGCCTCTCAAGTAGCTTGAACTACAGGTGTGCACCACCATGTCCAGATATGAGATGAGGTTTTGCCCAGGCTGGTCTCAAACTCCTGAACTCAAGTGATTCTCTCACCTTGGCCTCCCAAAGGACTGGGATTACAAGCATGAACCACTGCACTTGGATGAAAGACACTGTTAAGAGAAAGCAAAGACAAGCCAAATACTGGGAGAAAATATTTATAAAAAGCATATCCAATGCAGAAATGTTATTTAAAATATAAAAAGAACTATTAAAGTTCAATAATAAAAAAGAACAATCAAGCTGGACTAGGTGCCTCAGCCTGTAATCCCGCGCTTTGGGAGGATGAGGTGAGTGGATTGCCTGAGCCCGTGGGTTCGAGACCAGCCTGGGCAACTTGGTAAGACCTCATCTCTACAATAAATAAAAAAATCAGCTGGGCATGGTAGCACGTGCCTGTAATTCTAGCTACTCGGAAGGCTGAGGCGGAAGGATCACCAGAGCCCAGCAGGTCGAGTCTGTAGTGGCCAGGAGCGGCCACTGCACTCCAGCCTGGGCGACAGAGTGAGACTTCAACTCAAAAAACAAACAAACAAACAAAAAAGAACAATCAAATTTTAAAATGGGCAAAAGATCTAGACAGATACCTCACACACACATACACACAATAGGATGACAGGTAATTGTAGAAAAGATGCTTACATCATATGTTATTAGGTAACTTTAAATTAAAGCAATGAGGTACCACTGCAAAACTCTTAAAATGACCAAAATCCAAAAAACAGATAGTACCAAATGCTGATAAGGGTGTAGAGCAACAGAAACTCTACTTCGTTGCTGGTGGGGATGTAAAATGACATAACCACTTTGGAAGACAATTGGGCATTTCTTTTTTTTTTTTTTTTGAGTTGGAGTCTCACCCTGTCACCCAGACTGGAGTGCAGTGGCCGCTCCCGGCCACCGCAGCCTCGACCTGCTGGGCTCTGGCGATCCTTCCGCCTCAGCCTTCCGAGTAGCCGGAATTTCAGGCATGCGCTACCACGCCCAGCTGATTTTTTAATTTATTGTAGAGATGAGGTCTCGCTACCCAGGCGGGTCTCGAACCCGCGCGCTCAGGCCATCCACTCACCTCAGCCTCCCAAAGGCGCGGGATTACAGGCTGAGCCACCGAGCCCGGCTTAATTGGGCATTTCTTACAAAGTTGAACATACGTTTATCATATGATCCAGCAATTGTGCTTCTTGTTAATTACACAAATTAGTTGAAAATTATGTCTACACAGAAACCTGCACCCAAATATTTCTAGCAATTTTGTTCATAATTTTCAAAACTTGGAAGGAACCAACATGTTCTTTATCAGATGAATGGATAAGTAAATTGTGATACATCTAGACAATAGAAAACTAAGTGCTAAAAATAAATGAGCCACCAAACCATTAAAAGACATGGATAAGCTTTAAATGCATACTAATAAGTGAAAGAAACTAACAGGAATAGGACACATGGTGTAAGATTCCAACTATGTGACATTTAGGGAAAGGTAAAACTATGGAGACAGTCAAAAAACAGTGGTTGCCACCAGTTAGAGAGGAAGGATAAATAGCCATAGAACAGAGATGATTTTTAGGGCAGTGAAATTATTCTGTGTGATACTATGATGATGGGTACCTGTCGTACAAATTGATTAGAACCCATAGAATGTAAAACACAAAGAGTGAACCCTAATGTAAACTGCAGACCTTTGGTGATAATATGTTCTTGTAGGTTTATCGATTGCAACAGATGTGCTACTCTGGTGCAGAACTTTAACGTTGGGGGGATGTGTTTGGGGGACAGAAGGTATATGGGAACTTTCAGTTCAATTTTGCTGTGAACCTAAAACTGCTTTTTTAAAAAGTCTGTTAAAAAATAAACCCTTCACGAAGTTTTCAAAACACTGAAGAGCAGATAAAACATCCAAACTCATTTTATAAGTCCAATATTACTCTGACACCAAAGCCAGGTATAGATAACAAAAAAGGAAAACTATAGGCCAGTATCTCTTATGTAAAATATATACACATATATTATATATTATAATGTATTATAAATTATAACTACATAATGCAAAATTCTTAGCAAAATACTAGCAAACCAAATTAAGCAGCATATTAAAAACATGTTGTCACTCATAAGCGGACCCTGAACAATTATCACCATACTATAAGAAAGGGATTGGCAGTAGTAGAAAACTGCCAGGATAAGGAGGAGGGGGCACACTTCATCAATAACAATACCAGGTGAAGAGGGGACCAAAGTGAGGCCCAAACTTTACCTGTACAATGTACCATTTGCATACCTAACCCTGAATTGTACCCCACATCTTTAAAATAAAAATTAAAAAAAAGAATTATACACCATAACCAAGTAGAATTTATTCCTGGAATGCAAATTTAATTCAACATTCAAAAACCAAACAATGTAGTACACTGCATTCATAAAATGAAGAAAAATGACACATAATCATCTAAGAGATGCATAAAAAGCATTTGAAAAAATTTAATACCCTTTTATGATAAGCACTCAACAAACTAGGACTAGAAGGACACCTTCTCAACATAATAAATGCCCTAAACAAAAAAATCACAGCTAACATCATGCTCAATGGTGAAAGACCAAAACCTTTTTTTACCAAGATGAGAAACGAGACAAAGATTCCCACTTTCACCACTTCTGCACAACATAGTATTGTAAGTTCTATCCAGAATAATTAGACAAGTAAAAGAAATAACAGACATCCAAACTGGAAAGGAAGAAGTCAAATTATCTGTTTGCAAATTACATGATTTGATATGTAGAAAACCCTAAAGTTTCCACAAAAAGCTATTAGAACTAATAAATTAACTTAGCAAAATTGCAGGATACAAAATCAACCTATAAAAACTAGTTATACCAAAAATGTTTCTATACAAGGGGTGACCCCCCCCAAACTGGAATTATGTTTTAGAGGGCAAACTCCTTATAGTATAGGCTTCCACCACTAGGTAAGTGTTCTAGGAACCCATTGGCATCAGTGTACCAACTAGTGTTGCTGTGAGAGGTTGTTTTCGGCTTCAGTTAATTTTTTTTTGAGATTCTTTTGTTGTTTTAAGTAATTAATTAATTAGTTTTGTTTTGTTTTAGTCCGAATCTCACTCTGTCACCGAGGCTGAAGTGCAGTGGCACGTTCACGGCCACCACAGCCTCGACCTGCTGGACTCAGGGCGATCCTTCTGCCTCAGCCTTCCAAATAGCTGGAACTACAGGCGCACACCACCTCGCCCAACTAATGTTTTGATTTATTGTAGAGACAAGATCTCTCCAAGTTGCCCAGGCTGGTCTCGAATTCGTGGGCTCAGGCAATCCTCTTGCCTCAGCCACCCAAAGTGCTGAGATTACAGGCATGAGCCATCACGCCTGGCCTGTTTTTATTTATTTTAAAGATGTGGGGTGCAATTCAAGATTATGTAGATAAGTGGTCATAATACAGGTAAGGTTTTGGCTTCCCTTTTGTCCCCACTTTGCCTGGTTTGAGATAAAGTACCATTATTAATATTATGTGCCTCCCCTCCTTCAGCAGTTTCCCACTATTGCCAATTCCTTTCATATAGTATTATCATAAATGTTCAGGGTTTATTGCTTCTACACTGTTGGTGGGAGTGTAAACTAGTACAACCTCTGTGGAAAACAGTGTGGCGATTCCTAAAATATCTAAAAATCGACCTTCCATATGACCCAGCAATCCCCCTTCTGGGAATATACCCAGAGGAACTCAAATCACTCTATAAAAAAAGATGGATAAAAGATCTAAGTATGAGAGCTGGGACAAGGACAGTACTTTCAACAAATGTTACTGGTAAAACTCATATTCCCACATACAAGAATGAAGTTAGATACTTACCTTACACCATATACAAAAATTAACACAAAATGGATAAAAGATCTAAGTATGCATGTTTATTGCAGCATTAATCACAATACCAAAAACATGGAACCAACCATGCTGCCCATCAAAAGTGAACTGGATAAAAAATATGGCATACATACATGATGGAATATTATGCAGCCATAAAAAGGACAAAATTATGGACTTTGCAGCAACTTGTATAGATACAGAGTCTGTAATACTCAGTGACCTATGACGGAAACAAAGGTCTGAATACCACATGTTCTCACTCATAAACGGAGATTCTTTAAACGTGTTTGCCCATTTCATGATGGGTGATTGACATGAACAACCTGCCCACACCATGCTGAATGCTCAGCAGCTTTTGGGCAAAAATGGCATGACCCCCATGCCCCACCCTCTCTATTTACCCACTCTCACCCCAAACGACTTTTTTTTTGTCTCCTTGGGTGAAAAAAGTCCTCAAAGGGAAAATGTTTTGCTAATGTGGAAGAAGTGAAACAAAAAATGGCAGAAGCACCAAAAGTCATCAAAATGGATGAGCAAACACTGCGTTGTGCAGTGGAAAAAGCGTTTCCACAAGTGTGTTGCATCAAACAGAAAACTTTGATGGTGACTGAAGTTTAAGTATGTAAGAATAAACACACACTTTTTAAATAAATAAATTCTGGTGTTTTGGGGTCCCCAGTCGGATACTAAAAACGAAGAATCTGAGAAGGAATTTTTTAAAAAATCAATTGACAATAGCATCAAGAAGAATAAAATGCTTAGTAATAATCACTCCAGGAGGTGAAAGATTTATACACTGAAAACTACAAAACACTGCTGAAAGAAATTAAAGAACATAAATAAACAGAAAGGCACCCTGTGGTCATCATTTGAAGGTTTAATATTGCTAAGATGTCAATACTTCTCAAAGTGATCTATAGATTCAATGTAATTTCTATACCAATGACGTCTTTTTGCAGAAATAAAAACCCATTTTAAAATTTATATGGAATCCCAAAGGACTTCAAGTAGTCAAAACAATCTTGAAAAAGAACATAGTAGTTCTAGGTCTCATACTTCCTGATATAAAACTTATTTCAATGTGACAATAATCAAAGAGTATGCTTTTGGCATAAAGACAAACATGAACTAATAGAATAGGAAAAAAAGCTCAAAAGTAAACCCGTGCATATATGGTCAAATGATTTTCAAAAAGTTTGTTAATACCATTCAATGGGGCAAGGACAGTACTTTCAACAAATGTTACTGGTAAAACTCATATTCCCACATACAAGAATGAAGTTAGATATTTACCTTACACCATATACAAAAATTAACACAAAATGGATAAAAGATCTAAGTATGAGAGCTGAAACTATAAAATTCTTAGAAGAAAACAGGGGAAAAGCTTCATGCTATGAGATTTCACTATGATTTCTTGGATATTACACAAAACCACAGGCAATAAAAATAGGTAAATTATATTTCATCAGTATTAATAACTTTTGTGTATCAAAGTACACTAGTAAAAGAGTGAAAAGGCAATCCACAGAGTGGGGGAAATATTTGCAAATCACATATCTGATTACTTGTTAGTATCTAGAATATATGAAGAAATCCTACAACTCAACAACAAAAACCAAGTAGCCTAATTTTAAAATGGGCAAAGGATTTGCATAGACATTTCTCCAGAGAAGATGTACAAATGTCAACTAAACATATGAAAAGGTGTTCAACATCACTAATCATTAGGAAAATGCAAATCCAAGCCACAGTGCTCCACATGAATTAAGTGGCTTTTATAAAACGAAAACAAAAACATGGAGAGATTAAGTGTTTGTGAAGACATGGAGAAATTTCTACCTTTGTGCCTTGCCAGTGGGAGTGTAAAATGGTGTAGCTGCTCTGGAAAACAGGATGGTGGCTCCTCAAAAAATTAAGCATAGAATCTCCATATGATCTAGCAGTTCTACTTTTGGGTATATACACAAAAGAATTAAAAGCAGGGACTCAAACAGATTTTTGTATACTGATGTTCATAGAAGCATTATTCACAATAGTAAAAAAAGTGGGAACCCAATTGAAGTTGGGTTTCCAAATATACACTGAAGGGTTAATAAATAAACAAAATGCAGTATATATATATATATATGGAATATACTGCTAAATTAAGTTTAGCCTAAAGCTGCCTGCTTATATATTTTAAGTTCAGCTCAATGGTTTCTCTGTACATAGTGAACTGTAACCTAACTAGAGGTGCACACTGTTATCTAATTTTGTTCCAGTCACCAAATTTTGGCCAATCAAAGGTGGCCAACTGTTCGAACCACGTTCAAATATAGCAAGAGGAGCTGTAACCAATCCAATTGTTTCTGTACCTCACTTTCGTTCTTTGTATATCACTTTCCTTTCTCTCTTCATAAATCTTCCACCATGTGGCTACGCTGGAATTTTTCTGAATTTGTTGTGATTCTGGTGGCTGCTTGATTCACAAATCATTCTTTGCTCAATGACGCTCCATTAAATTTAATTTGTCTAAGGTTTTCTTTTTAACAATACATACAATGGAATATTATACAGCCTTAAAAAGGAGTGAAACTTTGATACATGCTACAACCTGGATGAACCTTGATGACATTATGTTAAGTGAAATAAGTCATACACCAAAGGGCAGATGTTATATGATTCAATTTATATTAAAAGCTTATAAAAGTCAAATTCATAAAGACAGATAGTAGAATATTGGTTACCAGGGGCTTACAGGAAGGCATACTTAGAAGTTATTGCTTAATTGGCACAGAGTTTCAGTTTGGGATGATAAAAAATTTCTGGAAATGAATAATGGTGATGGTTGCACAACAATATGAATGTACTCAATGGCACTAAATTATATATTTAAATATAATTAAAATGGCAAATGTTATGTATATTTTACCACAGTTTAAAAAATAATAAAGAGAGAGAAAGGCACATATATTCTTTTTCTGCCTCTGGACATTGTTGACTGTGTGTGAAGCCCAGAATTATGGGCGCCATCTTGATACCGTGGGAACCAGACAAAGCCAACACACTGAAGATGAAATGATTATTGGATTCTTGATTACAATGGTGAAACAGCCAAATTAACCAAACCTGGAACTGTCTTTCTTCTAGATTTCTTGTTAAATGAGGTAATACATTCCTGTATTTAAAATAAAATATTGAAAAGATGATTACTTCCTGTTCTTCACCATTCTCAGGTATTTCATCCTACAAGAAAATGGCACCAAAGCTTTTCTATCATATAAATATGTATACATTTCATTTCCTGATGCTTCGAATCCTATTGATCTTTAAGATGCATTGATGTTAAAGTCATCTTTTTTGTTAAAGGAAGTCAACAGGGGAAGCCAATATATATATATATTTGTTGGAGTATTATGTGTTTGGTACTTTTTATAAGATTGTTACTTTTCTCCTTATAATGGCTTTGTGAGTTAAGTATCAATATATCCATTTTTATAGATTGCTAAGGTCAGGTTCACAAAGGGTGACTCACTATCAGAGGGTCACATACATCTAATTAGAGGGTTGCAATTCTATCCATTTACACACACACATATGAAATGATATATATATTCTTAATTTATATGTTTATATACATATAGTGTTTTGATATCAAAAAGTCCATTAATATAATTTATTGCATTAATGCTATCAAGCAGAGGAATCATATGACCATCTCCACAGATAAAGAAAAGGCACTTAAGGCGGCCCCCAATTTCTAGCCCAGGGAGCTCCAGGCCCCCATGCCTGCTACACATCTCTGCCCAGCATGAGCCACCCACTGCCACACCGACTTGCAGGTCTTGGCTGTCCCACACTTCACCTCCCCCAGTTCGGCCCGGTAGGTGGTCAGATAACAGCTAGAGCCCTGAGGCCACACAGAGACTACATTGACCCACCCAGCACACCGGCTCTGCCACCAGTTTGAGATCTAAGGTAATAAAATCAAACTGGGGGAGACTGAAACTCCTCCTCCAGGCTGGATCGGACACAGGTCAGATGTGAATGGCAGACTTCTCAGGCAATAATCTGACTGAGCTTAGATTTGATCAAACTTCCCCCACAGAAGGCCTGGGGCATCAGATCCTAGCAGTGAATAACCCTACCAGCCTGCAATGAAATCTAGAGATCAGAGAAGAAAGGGGATTGGACTTAGAGGAATGATCTAAGAGCAGGCTTGGTTTCCTTGTTTGTATTTTTTCTATTTGTATTGTTTGTTTGTTTTACATATCCTTTTTCTTTTTTCCTCTTTTTCTCTCTTCTTATTGCTACTGATAGTGTTTTCATACTAGCTTTGTCTCTGTTAGCTTACTGATTGTTTTTATCCTTTAGACTTCAAATCATGCAGTCACACAAGCCAACCAACCTCCTTATTGATACTATTCCTTCACAAGCCAACCAACCTCCTTATTGATACTCTTCCTAAGGAAGAGTATCCTAAGGAAGAGTATCAATAAGGAGGTTGGTTGGCTTGTGTGACTGCATGATTGTCTGTATATTTTAGTTTTTTGGTTTTTTTTTTTTCTTACTCTTTTCTGTTTTTGTGTCTCTTTTCATTTATTAGTTGGTACATTTGTCTGTTTTGCCCTCTTACTCTTCTCACTCTCCATCTTCCTCTTCCTCCCCTCTCCTGTTCCATCCCTTTCCTTTTTCTTACCACATTTTGCTTTCAGGGAGTAAACCTATTCCCCCACTGCATGGACAGATTGCAAGGCAGTGGGAAGTAGGTTCCAGGGTATTCATACACCTGTCGGTGGATACTGTGATCTGCAGAAAGATTTTGAATCACAGATCCCTGGGAGACCAGGCACTGAGAAAACAGACTTCAGAATGCAAACAATGAAGAGCCCCCAGAATGACTGGTCACATACTACAAACCCAGACATCAAGACACTAGTAGAAAGAATAAAAAGAATTGAGGAGAGACAAGAGGAAAATAGGAAGGAGTTGGTGACAGAGAAAACAGTAGTAAGCCAGGCTCGGTGGCTCAGCCTGTAATCCTGTGCCTTTGGGAGGCTGAGGTGAGTGGACTGCCTGAGCCCGTGGGTTCAAGACCTGCCTGGGCAACTTGGCGAGACCTCATCTCTACAGTAAATCAAAAAAATGAGCTGGGTATGGTAGCGCACATCTGTAGTTTCAGTTACTCGGAAGGCTGAGGCAGAAGGATTGCTGGAGCCCAGCAGGTCGAGGCTGTAGTGGCTGGGAGCGGCCACTGCACTCCAGTCTGGGTGACAGAGTAAGACTCCAACTCAAAAAAAAAAAAAAAAAAAGAAAACAGTAGTAAAGAATACTGTGATTGAAATAAATAACAAACTAATAAGCATGGAAAGCAGAATTAACCAAGCAGAAGAAAGAATCTCAGAGCCTGAGAGCCAAAATACAGAACTAATCCAAACTGTCCAAACCATAGAAAAGCAGCTTAAGAAGACAGAACAAAACCTTCAAGAGAGGAACAATTACTTCAAGAGACCAAATATAAGAGTAATTGGACTTCCTGAGGCAGAAAAAGAGACAGAGAAAACTTTGGAACAAACATTCCATGAAATTATTCAAGAAAACTTCCCTCATCTCATCAGTGACATGAAAATTCAAACAAAAGTGATTCAGAGAGCCCCTACAAGACAAGAAATGAGAAGACCAACTCCTAGACACATAATAATTCACTTAAACAAAATAAGTATTAAAAAAAAAGTTCTAAAGGCAGCAAGAGAAAAAGGTCAGACTATCTAATGGGGAAGACCAACTAGAATAGCAGCAGGTTTATCTACAGAAACTCTTCAGACTAGGAGAGCTTGGAGCCCAATCTTCAAAATCCTCAAAGATAATCAATTTCAGTCAAGAATAACCTACCCAGCTAAACTAAGCTTCATCAGCAAGGGAGAATTAAAATCTTTCCCAGACATTCAATCCCTAAAAACTTATGCTGCCTCTAGACCAGTCCTACAAGAAACACTTAAGAAAGTATTAAACCAGAAGAAAAGGGAAAAAGAACAACAACATTCTTCACAAGAGTGCAGGAGAAAGATTGAAAACACACACGAATCAACCCCAAAATCAAAAGAAACACAACAAACAAATAGGATTAACAACACCTCTATAAGAAGCCTATGACAGGTATAACCTCTGACATTTCAATAATTAGCCTGAATGTGAATGGACTAAATGCACCACTGAAAATACATAAAAAGGCAAAATGGATGAAATATCACAAAGCAACAATATATTATCTCCAAGAGACTCGTCTCACCAGAAAGGACATCCACAGACTAAAAGTAAAAGGACGGGAAGCAAAATTTCAAGTAAATGGAGCACAAAAGAAAGCTGGAGTTGCAATTTAAATCTCAGACAAAATACCCTTTAAGCTATCAAAAATTAAAAAACATGAAGAAGGTCACTATATAATGATAAAAGGTTCAATCTATCAACAAGAAATATCCATTCTAAATATATATGCACCCAACAAAGGAGCACCAAAGTTCGTAAAGCAACTTGTATGGAAACTTAAAAAAGAGATTGACCCTAACACTGTCATAGCTGGGGACTTTAATACCCCCACTCACAATACTGGACAGATCATCAAGACAAAAAACCAGCAAGGAGATCCGGAACCTCAATAAGACTCTTGAACAAATGGACCTAATTGATATCTACAGAACACTCCACCCAAAGCCCACAGAATATACATTCTACTCATCACTGCATGGAACATACTCCAAGATTGACCACATCATTGGCCATAAATCAAACATAAGCAAATTTCATAAGAATGAAATTTTGCCATTCACCTTCTCAGACCACAGTGGAATAAAAATAAATATCAACACCAAAAAAGTTCCTCTAAAACCCACAAAGACATGGACACTAAACAGTATGATGCTAAGCAACTCCTGGGTCAATGATGAAATCAAAACAGAGATTAAAAGGTACCTGGAAACAAATGAAAATGAAGAAACATCTTACCAAAACCTCTGGGATACCTTGAAAGCAGTAGTAAGAGGGGAATTCATATCTTTACAAACACACATGAAGAAAATGGAAAGATCACAAATTAACAGCCTAATAAGTCACCTAAGGAAGCTGGAAATGCAAGACCACCAAAACTCTAACTTCAGCAGAAGAATCCGGATCTCCAAAATAAAAGCCCAAATCTAGGACATTGAAGACAAAAAGATAATACAAAAAATAAACAAAACAAAAAACTGGTTCTTTGAAAGGATAAACAAGATAGATGCTCACCTAGCCAGACTGACTAAAAAAAAAGAGAGAAAAAGCCCAAATAAACTCAATCAGAAACACAAAAGATGAAGTCACAACTGACCCGGAAGAAATACAAAAGATTATTAGAGACTAATATGTACAATTGTATGGAAACAAACTTGAAAACCTAAAGGAAATGGAGGACTTTCTGACATCACACAACCTCCCTAGGTTGAAACAAGAAGACATTGAGACCCAATAACAATCAACGAAATTGATTGTCATAAGAAAACTACCAAGAAAAAAAAAAAAAAAAAGCCCTGGACCAGTTGGCTTTCCAGTAGAATTCTACAAAACATCCAAGGAGGAACTGATACCAATCCTATTGAAAGTATTCCAGGTGATTGAGAAAGATGAAACTCTCCCCAGATCATTTTATGAAGGTAAAATCACATTGATACTCAGGCCAGGTAAAGACCCAACAAAGAAAACTACAGGCCAATATTTTTGATGAACATAGACGCTAAAATTCTCAACAAGATACTAGTAAACCAGATTCAACAACACATCTCAAAAATCACACATCATGACCATGTAGGCTTCATCCCCAGGATGCAAGGCTGGTTCAACACTCGTAAGACCATAAATATAATTAAATACATCAACAGATGTAAAAACAAAAACTACATGATTATATCATTAGATGCATAAAAAGCTTTTGATAAAATCCAGCACCCCTTCTTGATAAAAACCCTCGAACATCTAGGCATATGTGGAAAATACCTCAAAATAATAAAAGCCATCTACAAGAAACCCACAGCCAGCATACTCCTAAACAGACAGAAATTGGAACCATTGCCACTGAAAACTGGAACAAGACAAGGATGCCCACTCTCGCCCCTACTGTTCAACATAGTTTTAGAAGTCCTCGCTAGCGCAATCAGAGAAGAGAAAGCAATCAGGGGTATCCAGATAGGAAAAGAGGAAATCAAGTTATCTCTCTTTGCAGATGACATGATTGTATATCTTGAAAACCCAAGATAATCTGCCAAAAACCTCCTGGCACTGATAAAGGACTTTGGCAAAGTCTCAGGGTATAATATAAATATACAAAAGACAATCGCATTTCTTTCTTTCTTTTTTTTTTTTTTTTTTGAGTTGGAGTCTCACTCTGTTGCCCAGACTGGAGTGCAGTGGCTTCTTCCGGCCATCGCAGCCTCAACCTGCTGGGCTCCGGCGATCCTTCCGCCTCAGCCTTCCAAGTAGCCGGAATTACAGGCATGCACTACCATGCCCGGGTGATTTTTTGATTTATTGTAGAGATGAGGTCTCGCTGCCCAGGTGGGTCTAGAACCCGCAGGCTCAGGCAATCCACTCACCTCAGCCTCCCAAAGGCACGGGATTACAGGCTGAGCCACCGAGCCCGGCTGACAATCGCATTTCTATACACCAATAATAAACAAACAGAAACTCAAATAAAAAACACAATTCCATTTACAATAGCCACAAAAAAATGAAATACCTTGGCATCTTCTTAACCAGAGACATGAAAGATCTTTACAATGAAAACTACAAAACACTGCTCAAAGAAATCAAAGATGACACGTACAAGTGGAAAAATATTCCATGCTCATGGATTGGAAAAACCAACATTGTTAAGATGTCCATTTTACCTAAGCCAATCTACAGATTTAATGCAAGACCCATCAAATTACCAGCAACATTCTTCTCAGATCTAGAAAAAACAATACAGGAATTCATATAGAAACATAAACAACCAAGAATAGCCAAAACAATCCCCAGCAAAAACAAAAACAAAAACAAAACAAAGCAGGAGGTATCACACTCCTAGACTTTAACTATATTATAAAGCTACAATAATCAAAACAGCCAGATGTTGGTACAAGAACAGGCATATAGACCAATAGAATTGAGATCCCAGAAGCAAAACCTCAATTTCTCAACCAGCTTATCTTTGACAAAGCCTCCACCACCCACTACTGGGGAGCGGAGAACCTATTCAGTAAATGGTACTGGGAAAACCGGCTGACCACATGCAGAAGATTGAAACAGGACCCCTACCTATCTCCATACACAAAAATTAACGCTAAATGGATCACAGACCTAAATGTAAAACCTCAAACTGTAAGAACTTTAGAAAATGCAGGAGACACTCTTATGGAAATTGGAACTGGCAACCAATTCCTGATCAAAACCCCAAATGCCCATGCCATAAGAGATAAGATAGACAAGTGGGACCTCATTAAACGGACAAGCTTCTCCAAAGCCAAAGAAACCATCAAGAGAGCAGGGAGACAGCCTACAGACTGGGAAAAAATATTTGCCAACTCTTTGTCTGACAAAGGCCTAACATCAAGGATCTACAAGGAACTCAAATGTGCTGAAAAGAAAAAAAACAAACAGCCTCATTAAAAAGTGGGCAAAAGATATGAATAGATATATGAGCAGCCAACATATACTTGAAAAAATGTTCAGCCTCACTAATCCTCAAGAAGATGCAAATTAAAACTACACTGAGATACCACCTAACTCCAGTCAGAATGGCCATCATCAATAACTCAAAAAATAACAGATACTGGAGAAGATGCGGTGAAAAGGGAACACTTCTACACTGTTGGTGGGAATGTAAACTAGTACAGCCTCTGTGGAAATCAGTGTGGCCATTCCTAAAACTCCTAAAAATTGACCTTCATATGATCCCACAATCCCCCTACTGGAAATATACCTGGAAGAACTCAGGTCACTCTATAAAAAAGATACCTGCACACGTATGTTTATCGCAACATTGTTCACAATAGCAAGAACATGGGATCAACCATGCTGCCCATCAAAAGAGGACTGGATTAAAAAATGTGGTACATATACACAATGGAATATCACAAGCCATAAAGAAGAAAAAAATCATGAACTTTGCAGCAACATGGATGAAATTAGAACTTATTAGACAGAGTGATCTCTCCCAGAAACAAAGAGATGAGTATCACATGTTCTCACTCATAAGTGGACCTTGAACAACTACCATATTACTGTAGCAAAGGGACTGAAAGTAGGGGGAAACTGTGGGGAGGGGGTGGGGGGATGGCTCGGATTGACAGTAGTCAATATCCACTTGGGGAAGGGGGGGCACACCTCATCAATAAGGGTACTTGCACAATGAACATTTGTACACCTAACCCTGAATTGTACCCCACAATTTTAAAATAAAAATTAAAAGAGAAAAAAATAATAAATTGTAGATTATGGTTAAAAAAAAAAAAGAAAAAAGGAAAAGGCATTGACAAATCCATTCATGTTTTTAAAAACTCAATACAAATTGGTTGATACATTTTAAACATGGCAATACATACATACACTTTAGCAAAAAAGCCAGCATCCTACTGAATGGGGAAATGGTGGTGGCATTTCCACTACAGACAAGGACAAAGGTCCCCACTTATCTTCTCTAGTGTTTGATATTGTGAAGGAGGCATTTTTTTTAATGCAAGTAAATAGCAAAAAAGTAAAACAAAAAGTGATAAAATCTTTCCTCATTTGGTGATTATATGATTACACACTGAATAACCCAAGAAAAATTACAACAAACAAAAAGAGAATTTCATAAAGTAACAGATTACACTGTCTTTCCCCCCACCTCCTTTAATTTTTATTTTAAAATTTTGGAGTACAATTCAGGGTGAGGTATACAAATATTCATTGTGCAGATACCCTTGTTGATGAGGTGTGCCCCTCCTATCCCAGGCAGATATTGATTGCTGTCAATCCCATCTTCCCGTCCCCCTCCCCCCCTGCAGTTTCCTGCTACTGTCAATCCTTTTCTTATAGTATTTTGGTAGTTGTTCAAGGTCCACTTATGAATGAGAACATGTGATACTCAGCTCTTTGTTTCTGTGAGAGAACACTCAGTATTATAAACTCTAATTTCATCCAAGTTGCTGCCAAGTTCATGATTTTGTTCTTCTTTCTGGCTGTGTAATATTCCATTGTGTATAGCTACCACCTTTTTTTATCCAGTCCTCTTTTGATGAGCTGCACGGTTGGTTCTATGTTCTTGCTATAATGAACAATGCTGCGATAAACATACGTGTGCAGGTAAGATTACACTTTCAACAACCAAAATCAATAGCCATCATATATACACATAGCCAAAAAAATTAAAATATATAATGGAAGCAAATAAAATGTTTGGACATAAACTTAAGAAATAATGTTCAAAATCTATATGAGGGGAGAAGAAAAATCTATGCAGGACATACAACTAGATTTCAGCAAATTAAAAAAAAATTATTCTTGAGTAAGCCAACTCAATATCATGAAGATGACAATTTCCCCAAGTCAATTTATTAATTTAATGTGATTCAAATGAAATGCCACTAGCTTTTTTTTTGAGTTGGAGTCTCACTCTGGCGCCCAAACTGGAGTGCAGTGGCCACTCCCAGCCACCACAGCCTCGACCTGCTGGGTTCCAGCAAGCCTTCCACCTCAGCCTTCCAAGTAGCTGGAATTACAGGCACCCGCTACCATGCCCGGATAATTTTTTGATTTATTGTAGAGAGGAGGTCTCGCCAAGTCCCATTAGATTTTTAATTGATTTAAATAAGTTTATTATCTCATGTAGTTAGCAGAATAACAGCAATAATAGTCAGATAAACCCTGAAAAATAAAAGTGACAGGGGGAGAGAGCATCTAGTCCTTCTGGATACTAAAACATAAGGTATATACAAGATAAAGGTCAGGGCCAGGTGTGGTGGTTCGTGACTGTAATCCCAGCACTTTGGGAAGCCAAGACAGGAGGATCACTAGAGGCCAGGAGTTTGAGACCAGCCGGGGCAACATAGCAGTACTATATCTCTACAAAAAAATAATTAAAAAAAAATTAGCTGGACACAGTGGCACATGCCTGTAAAACCAGCTGCTTGGAAGGCTGAGGCAGGAGGATTGCTTGAGCCTAGGAGTTTGAGGTTGTAGTGAGTATGATCGTGTCACTGCAATTTAGCCTGGTCAACAGAGTGAGATCCTGTTTCTAAAAATTAGAATAAAAAAAATTAAAGAGAGTGTGGTATTGACTCATGAATTAACAGAAAGACCAATGAGACATTAGAAAATACTGACATAAGCCCAATTATATCTGGAAATTTTGAATATGATTAAGATAGCATTTCAAATCAGTGGAGATATGATGGATGATTTACAAAGTGGTATTGTGATAGCGAGATAATGATATGGTTAAAAAAGTAGAATAGATCCATCTTACATCAAGACAAATTCTACATAATGCAGATTTAAATATAAAAAATTTATCCATGCAAATATCAGAAGAAACATGGATGAATTTTTTATAACCTGAAAGTGAATACGTTTCCTATTACTCAAAATCCAGGAGCATTAAAAAATTGGTAAATTTGACTATACAATAATAATTCTTCATGGCATAAACCTCCTAGTTAATTAAAAAGATGGAAAGCTTTATCAACATAGAGGCATCTAAAAAACAACAACGCTATCAAAGACATACAAGAAATATAAACAATTAACAGAAAAATGAAACTTGTCTTTAAACATACAAAAAGAGGTTCACATTTATTTTTAGTATTAAGAAAGATGCTAGTAAAACTACACTAAGCTACCATTTCTAAACTACTATTAAAAAAAATTTTTTTTTAAAGTTGGGTCTCACTCTGTCACCCAAGCTGGAGTATAGTGACCCCATTATATTTCACTGCAATCTTGAACTCCTGGGCTCAAGTGATCCTCCCACCTTAGCCTCTTGAGTAGCTGGGACTACAGGTGTCTGGCACCATGCACAACTTTTGTTTGTTTGTTTGCTTTTGTAGAGACATGATCTCACTATGTTACCCAGGCTAATCTCGAACTCCTGTCCTCAAACAATTGTCCTGCCTCAGCCTCCCAAGTTGCTGGGATTACAGGCATGAACCACCATGCCTGGCTTATTTTTAAACTATTAAAAAGGCAAATATGAAGATTTGTCATCACACTTAGTGAGAATGTGAAAAAACGTGATTTTATATCCTGTTCACAGGGATCATTGTAGTGGGGTTAATATTGACCTTCAAATATATAGTTCCTAATTCCTGGAACACATACATCTTATATAAAAAAGAGGTCTTTGTAAATGCAATTACATAAAGAATCTTTAAATATGAAGACTATCCTGTATTATCCAAGTGGGCCTTAAATGTAATCACAAGATACAATAAAAAAGAGAAAGAAAGTTGACACAGATGAGAAAATGACAATGTGATCAAGGGTACAAAGGTTGTAGTGATGCTGGCATATGCTAAGGAACTCCAGAAGCCAACAGAAGATTGAAGTACCAAGTAATGGATCCTTCCTTAGAGTCTTTAGAAGGAGCACCACCCCACCCTGCTGACACCTTGATTTTGACCCAGTAAAACTAATTTTGGACTTTTGGCCTCAAAAATAGTGAGATAATTAATATCAGTTGTTTATAGATATCAAGTTTGTGGTCAATTGAATTAGCTATAGGAAAGCAACTCCATATTCACTGACTGTAATCCTTCCTACCTTCTGGGCTGGTATCAGGGAAGACCATATGGGGAACAGAGACCTTCATCCCTACCTGGTGGAAATGAGCAGCTCCTTCACAGTGTCACTGAAGAACATGCAGGGAGACTGACTTGTATCCACACCCAGTGATAAGGAGACACCTCTCTCCTTTATGGGTTGGTGTCATAAGTTGAATGGGAAGGTAGAACTTTCATGATTATCCAGTGATAAGGAGGCTTTCTCCTCTCCATGGTGTCAGTGGAAACTACATGAAGAACAGTAAGAAAAGGTCTTCTCCCTTGGTGAGTGTCAGTGGAGGTCCGGTGGGCAGTAAAATTCTACCTGTGCCAAGCAATAACAACGTGCCCCTTCCTTTCCACCCCCATTCCCCACCCCTATGTCAGTAGTGGCTGAGTGGGGTAATGATTTTAATTCCCATCCAGCAGTAATGAGTTCCTCCTATCCCTCCACACACTATGGAATCAGTGGAGGCCATGTGGGGAACAGCAAAGAAGCATGCTTCCCTTCCCAGCCAGGGTAATGTAGGTGGAAGCCTAGTGAGGAGACTGAAATTCCACTTGTACTAAGCAGTAATGAGGCACCACTCCCCACTGCTCAGCCCTTGTGTTAGAGAAAACTGAGTGGTAAATCTGAATTCTCATCCCTACCTGTCAGTTATGACATGGCTTGAACCTTTTTCCCCCTTGGTATGGCATCACAGAAGTCTTGCTGAAACCAACAATTTAAATAATATCCAGCATTTCATAACATCGTACCCCAAATGTCCAAGATATAATTAAAAAACTCTCTTCTATTCAATAATTAGAAAAAGCTAAAATTGAGAGAGAAAATATAATCAATAAATACCAACATCAAGAAGACATAGATGTTGGAATTAACTGACATGGATTTTAAAAACAGTCATCATAAAACTGCTTCAGTGAGTAAATATGAACACGCTTGAAGCAAATGAAAAAATAAAGAACCTCGGCAAAGAAATAGAAGATACAGAGAAGAACCAAATGGAAATTTTAGAACTGAAACAAAAAATAACTGAAATAAAAACTCAATGGATGTATGCAACAGCAGGATGGAGAGAAGAAAATCAGTGGGGAACAGAGACCTTCCATCCCTACCTGGTGGAAATGAGCAGCCCCTTCACAGTGTCACTGAAGAACATGAAGGGAGACTAACTTGTATCCACACTCAGTGATAAGGAGACAACTCTCTCCTTTCTTTATGGGTTGGTGTCATAAGTTGAATGGGAAGGTGGAACTTTCATGATCAGTGAACATGAAGAATCAGTGAACATGATGATACAACAACAGGAATTACCCAGACTGAACAACAGAGGAAAAACAAAACAAAACAAAAAAACAGACTAAGAAATAGAACAAAGCCTCAGGAACTGGTGGGACTATAACAAAAGATGTAATATTCATGTCATTTTTGAGTTGGAAGGAGAGGAGAAAAGAGTGCATGGGTGAAAAAGTATTTGAAGAAATAGCAACCAACAAACTTCAAATTTGATAAAAGACATAAACTTAGAAGTTTAAGAAGTTGAGTGACCCACAAACAGGATTATTCCAAAGAAATCCATGAAAACATATATGATGATCAAACTTCAGGAAATTAAAGGCCAAAAATAAATCTTGAAAGCAAGAAGAGGAACAATACATTATTTGTAGGAGAAAAACAATTTGATTGACAACAAATTTTTCATCAGAAACCATTAAGTATGACAGGAAGGAGTACAGCATTTTTCAAGTACTGGAAAAAAAAGAACTGTCAACCTTGAATTCTATATGTGTCTAATCATCCTTCTGGAATACAGGGAGATATAAAGACATTGTCAAATGAAAGGACAGTAAAAATTTATCACCAGCAGATGTAACCTAAAAAAAAAAAAAGTCTAAAAGAAGTTCTTAAAACAAAAAGGAATTAAGTTTTAAAATACTATTTGAACATCAGTAAAGAAGAAAGAAAAACAGAAAGAGCTAAAATGTGAATAAATGTAATAGCTTTTCCTTATCTTATTGAGATTTCTAAATTTTGCTGGATGATTGAAGCTGGCAAATATATCAATGTATGTGGATAAAGTATTGAGTGGCAGAAGGTAAAAGGACTTCACTGATGATGCCATTGGAAAGAGCTGGGCATGCAAGCACTTACCACTGTTCAGGGCACACGCAAATCAAACATGAATGTATGAATCAATAAATGAATGGGAGACAGCCTGAAATAGGGGCCAAACAGACAGATTGTAAGTATCATCCTCTTGAATACTTAGTTACTTTGGCCTCAGTGTTTTTTTTCTCTTCCTGTCCTTTCCATATGTTTCAAATTGTACTAACACTACTAGTTACATTTTGTCAGACCCACTTCCTATGAATTAAATGCTTCAGGCCCCAGGTCAAAGATTCAGGACAGGCCAGGAGTCATCCCCTGCATCTTCATTACTCCTTACCTCCAGTAAATTGACAGATATTAATTTAGAGAGAAATTAAAGGGGCATCATAGGCCCAGCTTGTAAATCCCTGAAGGTATCCAAAAAGGATTCAAATGATAAAGTCAATTGTGCATAAGGAAACATGAGCGGATAGCATGGCTTAAATCCAGGATTTAACCATTGCATCCCAGGAAAAATCATGTACAGAGATCATGTACAGAGATTCTACAGAACACAGTTGACAAGGTCATGCAGTGTGGACAACAGAAAGGTGCACATTAGAAAGTGTGGTGAGCCCATGTGTCTACAACAGTCCAGAGTTACCCATTCATGAGGGAATGTTTAGTCAGTAAGTGCAGCCCTATTGGGGGATAGGATTATACATCTAACTCTGCAGAAATCAGTGCAAAAGTGCCATGTGTAAAAGATGTAAAGGCGAGTGTTAAACTGTGTCTAACCTTGTCAGGGCAGTGCTGAGCTGTGATCCAACTTACTGAGATGATGAAAGGAGCTGAGGAAACCAAGGAGGAGAAAAGTCTCCTGGACAATCTCCAGGCAGATACAGAGAGAAACAAATGGAAGCATGGAGAGAGTGCTACCCTATGGAGAGAGTGTTCTGGCTAAGAAGATGACTCCAGGAGGAATGCAGAAACCTGCTGTCACATGGGAGACCGTGGGACCTGAGATCAGAGAGAAATGAAAGTGGGTGTACAATTTCCGGACAGCATAGGGGCTTAGTGGTAAATCCTTCCCCCTGACATCTGCCTTTCACTTTAATGAAGGTTTAGGGAACTGGCATCACTTCCCTGCTGTTAGTGCTCCTGTTTCCTCCCTGCCCCCACGGACCAGTGAGAGGCCTGCAGGATGCTTCCCTTCCCACCAAATCTGTGCAATTTCAGGGTGCAAAGGTGACATTCAGCCTCCCTTTGAAGCAAATGTGTCTTTCTCCAATCAGTCCCAAACTTGTATGACCTCAGATCCCTAGATTGTCAAGTCAGTTGTCTCAGGGCCCTGTCTGCTTTTCTTGGAGGCACCCAACTTCACTCCAGTCAGGCTGGATGCCTTGTCCCCTCTCTTCCATTCAGCCTCCACAAGTATTTCCCATTGTACCAGGCCCAGCTCCTCCTAAAGGAGTCTTTGGTGACTCTAGTGAGATCTTCTCCCTCATATAGTAATGTGGTTCTACAAAGGTCAGCATCACTTCCACAAGGATTTGGCTTTTGTGGAATGATTACTGTGATCGCTCCATCCCCTGGGCCATGGAAATGTTAAGGGTGACAAATGCTCAACAAACACCTGTGTGATAGTGCAGGTCAAGGCAAGAGGAGGAACTCACCCAGGATGGCTCAGGCACTGGGACCAAGAAGGAGCTCCTGACTGACTTTAGTGTCCTTTCCTGCAGAGCCACAGTCACCTCTTCCTGGAGTTACAGGAGGATCCTAGAGCTCCAGGTGATGTGTATACCTGATGTGAACACAGAGGGCCCCAAAAGAGTACAGGCAAAACATAACTAATCAACGGAATAGAGGTAGAGGTGAGGACTTTTCCCAGTGCAACTCCATTGCACTGCATAGTCCAGAGACAGCACTGCATTTTCTATGTAATATAGATAAGTGTATTTGGTTCCCTTCCCTACACGAAATATGCTACTGTTTTACACAAAGTGCAAAACAGTAGCATATTTCGTGTAGGGAAGCTCTCATAAAGTAAAAGTATAAAGCAATATGTGGGAAGAAAAATCACTTCATTCTAGATATTGATTATCTCTCAGGGAGAAGGAATGGGGCATAATCAGGGTGCAGTAAAATTTTTTCTTAACCTGGATTAATTTTACAGCTTTATGCTTTTTATCTAAAATATTTCATAAATAGTAGAGTTTTATGGGCTATAGTTTTTATCATAAATATAATGCATACTTCTCTTAGCAAATACTTAATGCTGAATCAAATGCAGTTTTAAAATAACAATACCCAGCAATCCCATCATCTTTAAAATCACATTATGGGCCAGGCATGGTGGCTCAGGCCTATAATTCCAGCACTTTGGGAGACCAAGGCAGGAAAATAACTTGAGTCTGGAAGTTCAAGACCACCCTGGGCAGCATAGTGAGACCTCATCTCTAAAAAAAATTACAAAAATTAGCCAAGCATGGTGATGTGTGTCTGTAGTCCCAGCTTCTTGGCAGAAGGATCGCTTGAGTGCAGGAGGTGGAGGCTCTGGTGAGCTGTGATCATGCCACTGCACTCCAGCCTGGGAGACAGAGTGAGACTCCAACTAAAAAAATAAAATCACATTATGATATTTTGTTCCATTATTTTTCTCTGCATGCACATATGCAAATGTAATATACATGTATTATATATACACATTTCTTACAATTATGCTACCAAATAATTGTTTATTATTGTTTTTTGTAACTTTGTTTTTGCTTTTTTATCTTAAGTACTCGCATGTGGAAAGAGTGTTCTAATTAAATGACAAGGTATAAGATATCATCTAACTTGGCTTTCTAATGAACCCTTTACCAGCTGACCAAGCTCCAATTCTTGAACCATGCATTTAATTGGAAATGCCACACTCACTGATTATTAAGTAATGTTATATGTCTGAATCTGCTTATGAGCTTTTTATAGACTTCCTTTAATCTGTGTGTCAACCACCTTACCTTACAGTTATAAAAATAATTATTTTGTGGAACATTGTTATACCTGGCACTGTAGGTACTGTAATGTTCATTCTTATCATAACTCTTTGAATGGCTTGTGGAATAATAATAGTAGTAAACAAGAATAAAAGGCACCCACAATTATCTAGCACTTGGCAGATCAGTTGATTGCTTTAGATTACACAACCAGCAAATAATGGTTACCAGGGTCAAATCTCAGTCCTTGTGACCCCAAAGCCCATGCCCCCAACCACTGTTTCTATATTGAATGCTCTTCTGTGTTAAAACAGAGGCCAACAAAGGAAAAGAATTCATTCAAGGTCTTTTGCTCTTTTGCCCATTTACTAAACTGGGATGCAGGTTTGATGATGACCTTATTAATCTGCCCAACTTGCTACTATTCTGCTTTTATGTGCTATTTTTTTCAGAAGCTCAATAAGAAATTACTTCTCCCAGGTAAAATGGAAAGAAAATAAGGAGATGGGAAGACACGTGGGAAAAAAAGGAAGTAATGACATGGGACCAAAGTTCACTTCCTACTGCTACATTTCCAGATGTTGTTTTCAATCTTCTATTTCATAGGACAGAGGGGGCAGCAACATATAACAAAGCCTACTATGTACCAGACATTTCCAGTTTTCTTCTTGTAAGTTTGTGAAGAAGGCACCCTTAATCCCATTTTCCAGGTGACCCAGCTCAGACTCACAGAAAGTAGATAAATTTTTCAGAGCCACACTTCTACTCCTTGCCCCCTGCACAGGCCAGCCAGCAGCCTCCCATTTAATGATGGTTTTTCAGAGCTTAAGGTATGTTTGATCGTGGGAAACTCCTTTGATATGGAACCTGTGCTGTTTTATTCCCTTCTTTGTTGATGAAGATGATGGTGGGGATGAGATCCTGCCTCATGGGCCAAGAGGCCACAATGTGAGCCCCAAATGGATGGGCTGATTCCTGAGATGTTGAAATGGACCCAGGAAGCAGCAGAGGCTTTGGGCCTTTGGAAAGATAACTTGAATGGTAGGCTATTAGCATGTACACAACTATTACATTAGGGAATTTTACATTTCATCTCAATTTAATTCTAGCAATTCTACCCAGTACCAATTATTCCCATTACTTGGATTGGGGAACAGACATTGAAAGTTAGGTACCTTTGCCGGGCATGATGGCTCACGCCTAAAATCCCAGCACTTTGGGAGGCAGAAGTGAGTGGATTGCCTGAGCCCACGGGTTCAAGATCAGACCGGGCAACTTGGCAAGACCTCATCTCTATACTAAAAAAAGTTAGCTGGGCATGGTGGCATGTGCCTGTAGTTCCAGCTATTTGGAAGGATGAGGCGGAAAGATCGCCTGAGCCCAACAGTTTGAGGCTGTGGTGGCCAGGAATGTGCCACTACCTTCCAACCTGGGTGACAGAGTGAGACTCCAACTCAAAAAAAAAAATAAAATAAAAAAGAAAGAAAAAGAAAATTAGGTAACTTGACCTATGAAATCCACCTTATAAATTATTACTTCAAGATGCAAAACTTGGAATTATTCAAAAGACTAAGCTTCCCTCCCCTGCCTGCCATTCTATGAGCCAACATTTGACGCAACTCAAGGAATTATTCAATTGTTCTTTTGAAAGGAATGTAATACATACTTTTTACTTACAATACTTATAAATGTCATGTTCATAGTAAAAATTACAAATCAAAAAGTACATGAAAAGTTGGGGAAAATGTTTACCACCTATATTCAGACATCAAGTTTAAATCCTTGATGTACAAAATACTCTTAGACAATAGAGATAGGTCAATGAAATCAAGAGAAAATGCACATAAAAAGCAATGTAAATCCCCAATTTATGCTAGAAAACATACCAAATCAAATAAATGAAATAAAAATGAATCACAGTGAGTGAATTGGGGAAGTTTTAAAATATAATGTGAAATATGAGCTGATTTTTGTAAAAGAATACATATCAACATGGATAAGTTGATATATGTGTGTCATCAAATATGTTAGTGTGCTATATACAGAGAAAAATCTGATAAATATGCATCAATAAATTAACAAAGATGATCTCTGTATTAAGATAAACAAAAGGTGGGGGTGAGATGGATAGATAAATAATTTCAGCTTCAAATATATTTCTATATTGTTTGATGCTTGTGAAACAACAAAGCATTTTAACTGATAATCTGAAACAGTTATTAAAATAAATTTTTTAAAACAGAAAAATTTGTAAACTAAGTACATTTATTCACTTAGAAACATGTTCATTTACTATTGTATGAAAATAGTCAATTAAAAAGATTTTTTTGGTAATAATTGAAAGTGTGCATATTGGTGATAAATAGAGGATACTCTCATTTTATAAAGTTGCATTTCTCTAGTGTATTAAGTAATTATAAACTAATTACAAATATGATGCTCATATATTCATTGCTTTGGAAAAATGTTCATGGTATGTTGTTTTATGAGTAAAAAAAATTAGATAAAAACAATTTATTTGACGTTACTTCTCCGTATGTGTGTTTTTGTATCTCAAACTTCCTCATGTCAATTATTCATACACTAACTCCTGCACTTTCTATTCAGCTCACTTGGAGCTGCTCTTCCAGACCCAGCACTTGAAAATTCAAGGGTGGGCGTGAATACAAAAGGATTGCTACCAGTGTGCAGAAATTTCCAAAAAGCTTTACCTTATACAATGAAATTTATTCACTTCTCTCTCTTTCCCTGATTACCTCAACCTTTGCCAAGCTCCCTAGCTAATGCTTTCATACTTGCGACTCTGATTCTGAGCACCAGGTAGTATCATTTTCTATTTTGTGCAGGTTATTTTTCTCCCATTGAAAACACACAATTTTTACAAACAGAAACAAAACTTTCTAAAAGTAGATGATGAATAATAAGTATATGTGATCCCAACACTCTTTTAAAATTTTATATGCAAAGAGAAAGATTGAAAGGACATATGCATAGTTTTGTTTCCTGCTCTCTCCTATATCCGCATATAATTAATTTATTAAATATATATTGGGTGTCTACTGTGTCCCAGGTACTGTCAGTCCAATTCTATATGTGCATCCTACACCTTCCCTCTCAATCTTTAGACCTGTAGAACTGGAAATGTCTACAGGGAGCACCATGGATGTTGGTGCCCATTCCATGCTGTGTGACCTCGAATGGACTCCATTCCAAGCAAGTTTAGTCCAGTTTTCACCTTGAGTCTTAGAAGCTCAGCATCTAAGCAGAAAATTATTTGGTTGAGTGGGAAACGGTAGTTACTACCTGGGGAAACAGAGGCACCTTGTAACCCATACATCTAGCACTAATGGAATACCATCTGACCAGATCTTACTCTCAGATAGAGGGTTAATAATGTGACAACCCTTGTGTACTTTCAGTCTTGGGTATTTTCACAGTGTAAACTATAGGTTATAGTTGCTCTTTGGTTCTTAGCTAGGTCAGAGTGATAGATTTTTGTACTTTTTGGGGGAGGGATCTCTATTACCCGGGTTGGATGGAGTACAGTGGCATGGTCACAGTTCTCCACAGCCTCGACCTCCTGAGCACAGGTCATTCTTTTGCTTCAGCTTCCTGAGTAACTGACTACAGGCACACACCACTATGTCTGGCTAATTTTTTGATTTTTTGTAAAGACTAGGTCTTACAATGTTGCCTAGGCTAGCCTCCAACTCCCGGGCTCAAGCAATCCTCCCTCCCCAGCCTCCAAAAGTGCTACAATTACAGGTGTGAGCCAACATGCCCAAGCTGAACTGGTTTAATATCTACTTTTTTGTCCAAGTGGGTGGTACCTCTCATTGAGTTTCCCAAGAAGTCAATCTGAGAAAATATGAAGTTTCTACTTCACGTAAGACCTTGCCTCCCATTTATAGGGGCCTGAACTCAGATCCGCAGGGGACAGAATATAATAGAGATTGAGTTCTCAAAGACAAGCACAATACTAGGACCCTGATTTGAATATTTAATTCTTCTGATTTAGTGGAATGGATTTTTATATTCTTTTTGCAAAATGATCACCTTCTCTAAGAATTCATTTCATATGCCCAACAATTCAGTATGATCCAAATCTCTCTCCTGTCCATACAAGTATATCCACATGAAAATTCCTCTATAACCTGGTAGTGGGGCAAATTTGTCTAACTATGGCTTAGAATCCAGAAGAAATAAAGGAAAAGGTGATACAAATAGTTTTATTTTTTACATGTGTGAGAAAAACAAATCTATAAACAAATTAAATTAAAAATCAGAATTGTACCCCACATCTTTAAAATAAAAAAATTAAAAGTTAAAAAAGTTGGAAAAAATATTTACACTTAAGTAAAAAAGGATTGTATCACTAATATATAGAAATCTTATGAAAAATTGAATGCAAAACCCAATAATCTGAGGGAAAGGGGGGAAAAATAAAAACAAGCAGGCATTTCACCACGAAGTGGGCTTCAAACACAAGAAAAATGTTCAACCTAATTTATGATAAGCACTGCAAGGAAAAATAACTACAATTAGATATCTTTTCTCACCAATTATGTAGTCAGTGAGAAAATATATATTGCTAGTGGTCATGTAAAATGATACTACCATATAGAGAGGATTTGATGTAATCTAGCAAAATTAGATTGGTATTTACTCTTGAAACCAGCAATCTTTCTTTTAAGAATTTAGCCCAAAGAAATAATGCAAAAATACAAAAAGGCTTAAAGTTAAGACTAGTCCTGGAAAAACAATTCATAACAACAGAAGACTAAAAACAAACAGACAAAATTGCCCACAAATAGCGGCTGTTTGAATAATCTAAGATACATCTACATCCTGGAATAATATGCAGTTATAAAAAGCAATGAGGACTCCTTCTCTTTATTGCTATAAGTGATCTCTAGGTTACATTTTTAAGTGAAAAATAAGATACAGAAAAAAAGCATTATCTGTGGCTGTCTAATGCAGTAGCCATTAGCTACAAATGGATATTTAATTTAAATGAAAATTAAAATGCCATTATTCAGTCACAGTGGCCATATTTTAGGTGCTCAACAGCCACTTGTGACCAGTGGCTATCATGTCAAAAAGTATAGAGACAGAAAATTTTCATTTTTGTAGAAATTTCTATTGGACACCGTTTGTATAGAATGTGACACTTTTTACCTGTAAATTGAAAGAAAAGTAATATACAGGGAAATTGGGAAGATGGAGGCTGAGCCAGACTATGCGAGTCTGGGTGTGAGTGTGTATGGAAAATTTCATGTATGTGTTAGTGAGTGAGTGGGTGTGTGGGTGGTTGACTGAGTGAGGGCTTGGGAGCAAGCAGCCAGGGCTCTCCCAGCTAGTGCACCAGCTGCTCGGCTTGGACCCTAGTGACTCCCAAGAGGCAGAAGCTGTGGGCCATTTTTTTTAAAATCAACAAAACTCCTCCTGAGAAGAAGATGCTGGGAGAGACTCACTCAGTGGCCAGAGCCCTGGTGCAACAGCTGGTGCTGTAGTTGTTCTGCTTGATCCCTAGTGTTTTCTGGGTTGCAGAAGCAGAGAGCCATTTTTTTTGAAACTGACAAAAGTTTTCCTGCAAAGAAACAGTGGGGAGAGACAACTGGCTCAAGGTTCTGCCTCACCACTGCAGTGGAAGAGACTGCTAGCTTCAGGCTTTGCCTCACCACTGCAGCTCCAGGCTGGACACTGGCAACAAGGGCTGCAGAGGGAGACCAGAGACAGAGTCCCAACAGAGAAGAGGAAAAAGGCACCCCACAACCATCTTGAAAACAGGGCAGGAAAATGCTCTGACTTGCTCACCACAAAGCAACAGACCGGATCTCTGTGACCGGCAGATCAACTACTCAGGAGTTGATTATGACCCAGAGGGAATATTCCAGACGGAATTTCCTGAAAGCACAAACCTCAGAGTCTTAGGCACCCCACCTCCCACCCTGATTCAGCCCAGGGACAAAGGGTGTCGCCAGAAAGGACGAGGAAGACCTCCAAAGAGATAAGTGGTGAGTCCAGGCTGACCCAACTCTCCTCCTCCTCAGCAATCCTCTGAACATCAGAGCCACACAGCTGGAGCACAACTGAGAGTGACGAACTCAAGTGGAGCTTGGACATCAGTCACAATAGGAGAACTCCATTCCAGGATAGGCCTGGTTTGGGTACCCCCTGAGAGTACATACCTGAGGAGGAGACAATCCTGCACCTCCCCACCAGAGGGGATCCCCCTGACCATACAAGAGTGGGAAGGGAGGACTGCAGCCCCACCCATTCCCAATGACCCTCCACCTTCCCTGTTCTGGACACTGGGGAGAGAGTGAAAGAGGTGGAAACACTGCAGGAGACAGTAGAGAAGACAAGAGGAACAATCACAGAACTTGCCACAAGAGGCAGAGTTTCTTCTTTATTACATTTTTAAAAATTTATTTAAATTTTTTTATCTGTTTGTTAATTTTTCTATTTTTCAAATATTTTTCCTTTGTACATAAATGTATATGAGAGGGTTTCATCTGAATCCCCCCACCCTTTTATTTCTTTTCCTTTTCTTTCTTCTTTTGTTTTTTGTTTCCTGTTTATGTGTGTATGTGAATGATTGAGTGTTCAACTTTCGGGTTTTTTGGGGGTTTTTGTTTTTTTTTCTGTTGGTGTGTTTTCCCTCTTTTGTTCTCTCTTTTTTTTTTTAGTTTAAAGTGTGTGTGAATATATGTGTGAGGGTTCAATCTGAATTCTCATCAGTTTTTCTCAGTCTTTCTTTTTTTCTTCTCCATTCATTTTGTGGTAGATGTATGCATATGTTTAGTTTTTCTGGTTTTTGGTGTTATTTGTTTTGTTTCACTTTGTTGTCATTTCAGTTTGTTTTGGGGGGTGTGTGTGTGTGTGTGTGTGTGTGTGTGTCTGTGTACATGTGTTCAATTGTTTTTTGCTTTGGTTTCTGCTTTCATTGTTCTGTGTTTTTTTTTTTCATTTTTCTCTTTTGTTTTACATTTTTGTCCATCTTATTTCATTCTGTTTTTCTCTGTTCTCTTCATTGCTGTTACTGTATCTTGGACTCAAGGGGTACACAAACATACCATTGCATTACCATATAGAGTGGTGGTGAGGAGTGGGTCTCAGGGAACATATACCACAGTCAGCGACCATTGTGATCTGCAAGTAGTTTCTGAATCCTAGCTCCCTATCCTCTGCCTTATTCGACTTTCAAAACTACAAGAGACAGCAAAGCTTCTCACTCGCAGTCCTGCTTCAAAACAGAACAAATCCAGAGCCCAGATCAGGGAAGAAATAGAGGGCTGAGCAAACATCAGAAGTGAAAGCCTTTCCCACTGCCACTGAATAATAGAACTAAAGAGAAAAGCAAGAGATCTGTCACAAATGAGGAAAAGCCAGTGAAAGACCACAGGTAATTTCAAATGTAACAAAGAGAAAATGCCTGAAAAATCAGACATCAGATCCCAAACTATGGAAGTCACCAACAACTGGCTCCAGAATACGATAAGGATTAGGGAATGGAAAGAGTGAATAAGACTCAAGAAAGACAAGATGCAACACTGAAAGAACTGGTGACAAAGATTTTGGCCATAAATAATTTCATCCAGGAAATAAATAACAAGATGACAAGCATGGAAAGCAGAATTAATCTAGTAGGAGAAAGAATCTCAGAACTTAAGGACCTGAACATGGAATTAACTTGATCTGTAAAAAATATAGAAAACTCAGAAAGAAAGAACAAAGCCTACAAGAGATATGCAATTATATCAATAGGCCAAACCTATGCCTGATTGGTATTGCAGAAGAAGAAAGGAAAGTGGGGGAATACCTTGGAGAAAGTATTCCAGGAGGTTATTCAAGAAAACTTTCCCCGTCTCACCAGAGACATGACCAGTCAAGCACAAGAGATACAGAGAACTCCCACAAGACATCAAGAGAAGATCTAGACACATAGTAATTTCCTACAAAAAGTAGTCACAAAAGAAAAAATACTAAAGGCAGCAAGACAGAAAGGTCACACTACCTACTGGGGAAAACTAAGCAGAAGAGCAGCAGACCTATTGGTGGAAACACTACAAGCAAGAAGGGAATGAAGTCCAAAATTCAAAGTCCTTAAAGATAAACAATTTCAGCCAGGCTCGGTGGCTCAGCCTGCAATCCCGCACCTTTGGGAGGCTGAGGTGAGTGGATTGCCTGAGCCCACGGGTTCAAGGTCTACCTGGGCAGAGAGACCTCATCTCTACAAAAAATCAGCAAGGCATGGTAGCACATGCCTGTAATTCCGGCTACTTGGAAGGCTGAAGGGGAAGGATCACCGGAGCCCAGCAGGTCGAGGCTGCGATGGCCAAGAGCAGCCACTGCACTCCAGTCTGGGTGATAGAGTAAGACTCCAACTCAAAAAAAAAAAAAAGATAAACAATTTCAACCAAGAATTTCCTACCCAGCAAATCTTCATCAGCGATGGAGAATTAAAATCCTTCTCAGACATCCAATCCCTAAGAGATTATGCAGTTTCCAGACCAGCTCTACAGGAGACACCTTAAAAGCTATTAAGCACAGAAGAAAGAAAAAAAGAATGACCACACACTTCCCAAGAGAACAGCAGAGTACAGAATCAACAGAGAATACATCACAACAATAAACTTGAAAACACACACATACATCAACCCAAAAGCTAAAAGAAAACAAGGAAACAAAGAAAAAACTTTATAAGAACCTCATGATGGGGATAACCAATCACATTTCAATAATCAGTTTGAATATGAATGGACTAAATGCACCAATGAAAAGACACAGAATGGCAAACTGGATAAGAAACCATGAACTAATTATTTGCAGGATCCAGGAAACTCATCTCACCACAAGGGATGCATTCAGACTGAAAGTTAAAGGATGGAAAATAAGTTTCTGGGCAAATGGATCACAAAATAAGGCAGGAGTCGTGATCTTAATATCAGACAAAACAACCTTTAAGCTATCAAAAATTTAAAAAGATACAAAAGGACACTACATAATGCTAAAAGGTTCAATCCATCAACAAGAAATATTCATTCTAAACATATATGCACCCAACACAGGAGCACTAGTATTTATAAAGCTGCTACTAAGAAAACTAAAAAAAAGATATTGGTTCTAACACTATTATAGCAGGGGACTTGAATACCTCACTAACAGTCTCAGATAGACCATCAAGGCAAAAAATCAACAAGGAGATCCAGAACCTAAACTTGACACTTGACTAATGGAATTAATAGATACCTACAGAATATTCCACCCCAAAACCACAGAATATACATACTACTCATCACCATATGGAACATACTCCAAATCGATCACATCCTCGGCTATAAATCAAGCATAAACAAATTTCATAAGGTTGAAATTTTGCCATGCACCTTCTCAGACCACGGTGGAATAAAAATAAATATCTAAAGCTAGACTCAGTGGCTCAGCCTGTAATCCCGCGCCTTTGGGAGGCTGAGGTGAGTGAATTGCCTGAGCCCGCGGGTTCGAGACCCACCTGGGCAGCGAGACCTCATCTCTACAATAAATCAAAAAATCAGCCGGGCGTGGTAGCGCGCGCCTATAATTCCGGCTACTCGGAAGGCTGAGGTGGAAGGATCGCCGGAGCCCAGCAGGTCGAGGCTGCAGTGGCTGGGAGCGGCCACTGCACTCCAGTCTGGGCGACAGAGTGAGACTCCAACTCAAAAAAAAAAATTTTTTTAAATAAATAAATAAATAAATAAATAAATATCTATACCAACAAAACTTCCCCAAAGCCCACAAAAACATGGACACTAAACAGCATGATGTTGAACATCTACTGGGTCAACAATGAAATCAAAACAGAGATTAAAAGATTCCTGGAAACAAATAAAAATGAAGAAACATCTTACCCAAACCTCTGGGATCCAATGAAAATGGTTCTAAGAGGGGAACTTATATCTCTATGAACACACATCAAGAAAATGGAAAGGTCACAAGTTGACAGCCTAACAAATCACCTATGGGAGCTGGAAAGAGAAGACCACCAAATCCTAACTTTAGCAGAAGAATCTGAATGACCAAAATAAGATCCCAAATACGGGACACTAAAGACAAAAATATCATAGAAACATCAACAAAACAAAAAGCTGGTTCTTTGAAAGAATTAACAAGATTGATGAACCCCCCCCAGCCAGAATGACCAAGAAAAAGAGAAAAAAAGTCCAAATAAACACAATCAGAAATACAAAAGATCCAATCACAACTAACCCCAAAGAAACACAGAAGGTTATCAGAGACTTTTTATGCACAGCTCTATGGAAACAAACTTGATAACTTGAATGAAATAGAGGACTTTCTGACACCACACAACCTCCCCAGGTTGAAACAAGAAGACATTGAGACACTAAATAGACCAATAACAACCCAGGAAATTGACTCCATTATAGGAAAATTACCTACAAAAAAAAAGCCCTAAACCGGACAGCTTTCCAGCAGAATTCTACAAAATGTACAAGGAGAAGCTGATACCAATTATTAAAATTATTCCAGGCAATTGAGAAAGACGAAATTCTCCCCAAATCATTTTACAAAGCTAACATCACACTGATACCCAACCTGGGTAAAGATCCAACAAAAAAAGAGAACTATATGCCAATATCCCTTATGAACATAGATGCAAAAAGGTTCAACAAGATTCTAGCAAATCGGATCCAAAAATATATCTCAAAAATCATCCACCATGACCAAGTAGGCTTCATCCCCAGGATACAGGGCTGATTCAACATCCGCAAGACCATAAATGTGACAAATACATCAACAGATGTAAAACCAAGAACCACATGATTATAAAATTAGATGCAGAAAAAGCTTTTGATAAAGTCCAGTATCACTTCAAGATAAAAACCCTCAAACACCTAGGTATAGAGGTACATAACCTCAAAACAATAAGCATGATCTACAATAAACCCACAGCTAGCATATTGCTAAAAGGACAGAAACTGGAAACATTTCCACTGAGAACTGGAACAAGACACCACCCCTCTTGTTCAACATTGTGTTGGAAGTCCTAACTAGAGCAATTAGACATGAAAAGGAAATCAGGGGTATCCAAACAGGAAAAGAGGAAGTTAAGTTATCCCTCTTTGCTGACAATATGATCCTATACCTTGAAAATCCCAAAAGAATCTGTCAAAAAACCTGCTTGCATTCATAAAGGACTTTGGTGAAATCTTGGGGTACAAAATAAATGTGCAAAAGACAGTTGTGTGTCCTTATACACCAACAACAAGCAGGCAGAGAACCAAATAAAAGCACAATTCACAATAGCCACAAAAAAAATTGAAATACCTCGGCATCTTCTTAACCAGAGAAGTGACAGACCTTTACAATGAGAACTACAAAACACTGCTCAAAGAAGTCCAAGAAGACACAAACAAATGGAAAAATATTCCATGCCCATGGACAGGAAGAATCATTGTTAAGACATCCATACTACCAAAGGCAATCTATATTCAACGCAATACCCATTAAATTGACAACATCATTCTTCTCAGACCTGGAAATGACAATACAGCAATTCATATGGAGACATAAATGACCATGAATAGCCAAAACATTCCTTAGTGAAAGAAGCAAATCAGGAGATATCACACTTCCAGACTTCAAACTTTACTATAAGGCTACAATACTCAAAACACACTGGTATTGGAACAAGAGCAGGCATACAGACCAATGGAACAGGATAGAGATTCTGGAAGCAAAGCCTCAATTTCTCAACCAACTCATCTTTGATAAAGCTTCCAACAACAACCACTGGGGAGAGGAGAACCTATTCAGTAAATGATTCTGGGCAAACTGGCTGATCACATGCAAAAGATTGAAATAGGTCCCTTACCTATCACCATACACTAAAATTAACTCTAAATGGATCAAAGACCTAAACGTAAAACCTCAAACTATAAGAATCTTAGAAAATGCAGGAGACACACTCATGGAAAATAATTCAACATTCATCTTACCCTTCCTATGTGTACCATATCACAGGGTAACTTAATAGTTGATGAAAGGAAGGTTCTTCTGTAAAAGAGTTCCAGTCAATAAATGCTGAAGAAATGACAGAATTAGAACACCACTATCTGCAACTGTTAATTAAATGCAGACCTAGGCAATGATCTTTAAAGACTGCATAAAACAGGAGATGAAAAGCAGATAGGGAGTTTTTATAATGTATGGATCAGGTTGACAATGCCCAAAACAAGGGATCAATTTCCAAGTCACAGAAGAAAAGATAACCAGACCCTATGAGCCTCCTGGTGTAACACTACAGGAAAAAACACCATCATATCAGACTTACTTTTGCTAAAAAACTTGAATTTAATTAAACCTCTAAATCTAATTAACAACTTAAAAGAAATAAGAGGGGCAGAGGACCACGATAAACAACACAGTGAGTATACAAACAGCCAAATCCAGAATGCCAGCTACACAGGACAAAGCATCCAGTTTTTTAAACAAATAAATTGAAAGGTTAAAAAAAGAGGGGAGACCTCTTTTTATATTAAAAGAAATTTAACATTTCAGATAAATTAAAATTAAAACTACAAGGAGATACCACCACACGTCCACCCAATGAAAACAATGGAAAATTCCAAGAGCTGGTGAGTATGTGAAGTAGTGGAACTCTCAACACTACAAGTGGGAATACAGACTGTAAAAACCACTCTGGATGACTCTTTTTAAAAATTTTGTTATAAAGATGTGGGTATGAGTCAGGATTAGGTACATAATGCATGTGCAGGTGAAGTCTGGACCTCCAACTGGTCCTCACATTCCCTGGTTTAGGACCAGGTACCCTTTGTGTTGTTACATGCCCCTCCCCTTCCACTCTCCCTATCTATGTCCTGTGACTACTGATCCCTCCTTGTGCTATTGTGTTAATGTTCAGGTCCCACTTATAAGTGAAAACATGTGGTGTTCAGTTCTTTGACCTGTGATAGATCACTAAGTATGATGGCCTCCAACTCCATCTGATTTGCTGTGAATTAAAAAAACAATAGATTCTGGTGCAGATGCAGAGAAAGGGGGATGTTTCTGCACTGATGGTGGGAGTGCAAACTAGTCTAACCTCTATGGAAAATAGTGTGGCAATATCTAAAGGAATCAGAAATTGACCATCCATATGATCCACAATCCTCCTTCTGGAAATATACCCAGAGGAACACAAATCATTCTACAAAAGACACCTGCACAGGCATGTTTATTGCCGCAATAAACATGCTCACAATAGCAAAAAATGGGACCAACCCTACTGCCCATTGAAAGTAGAATGGATGAAGAAAATAAGGTGTATATACATGATGGAATATTATGCAGCCATAAGAAAACACTCTGGAAGACTTCTTGGCAGTATCCTCTGAGCCAAGCTATACAAACCCTATGACTCAGAAATACCACTCTTGGGTATGTGCCCAAGAAATAAAAATAAATATTAATCTTAAAGGAATGTGAAAGATTTTTCACACCACTAGCATTTATAATAAGTGAAAAAATGGAAAATAGCATGTATCCATGGCAGATACAGATATTGTGAAATAACCACAAAATGCCTACTGTCTTCATAATTACTATCTTTTTCTGTTCTTAAATACCTTCTGATACATAGCAGAATGCCTACTGAAGCATAGTTTCCACACAGAGAGGTACAGTCCTGCCTAACATCAACCACCATGGGCTGACATGATTCAACAAATGTGTCTTCTTCCTGAGTGTACTGGTAAGAAGTTGAGGCTTTGGAGACAGACTAGGGGCAAGCCTTAGTTCTTACAAACTGTAAGGCTTTGAATGTTTTATTTCACCTTACAGCCACTCAAATGCCTTATCAGTAAACCTGGATTAAATAGTACTTACTAAAGATGACAAAACATTTAAAAAACAAGTATTGCTTTGCATTTGGTTTCACAAAGATAAATTGTCAGAAAGGTTATTATTTTTAAAATTTTACTGCAGAGAAGGATGAAACTCGACCCCTACCTATCGCCATATGCAAAAATTAACTCAAAATGGATCAAGGACTTAACTTTGAAACGTCAGACTATAAGAATCTTAGAAGAAAACTTAGGGAACACCCTCCTGGACATCAGAGTAGGCAATGAATTAATGGCCAAGTCCTCAAAAGCAAATGCAGCAAAAGCTAAGATTGACAGATGGGACATTATAAAACGAAAAAGTTTTTGTACAGCAATAGAAACCATCAAGAGAGTAAAGAGACAGCTGGGCACCATGGCTCATGCCTGTAATCCCAGCACTTTGGGAGGCTGAGGCGAGAGAACTGCCTGAGCCCAGGAGTTTGAGACCAGCCTGGGCGACATGGCAAGACCTCATCTCTACAATAAATAAATTTTAAAAAATTAGCTGGGCTCGGTGGCTCAGGCTGTAATCTCGCGCCTTTGGGAGGCTGAGGTGAGTGGATTGCCTGAGCCCGCGGGTTTGAGACCCGCCTGGGCAGCGAGACTTCGTCTCTACAATAAATCAAAAAATCAGCCAGGTGTGGTAGCGCATGCCTGTAGTTCCAGCTACTTGGAAGGCTGAGGCGGAAGGATCATCGGAGCCCAGCAGGTCGAGGCTGCGGTGGCCGGGAGTGACTGCACTCCACTCTGGGCGACAGAGTGAGACTCCAACTCAAAAAAAAAAAAATTAGCCAGGCATGGTGGTATGCACCTATAGTTCCAGCTACTTGGAAGGCCGAAGTGGAAGGATTGCCTGAGCCCAGCAGATCAAGGCTGCGGTGGCTGTGATTATGCCACTGCACTCCAGACTGGGTGACAGTGTGATACTCCAACTTAAAAAAAAAAAGAGGGAGAGAGAGGACTCTATTTGCAAGCTATGCCTTTGACAAAGGCCTAACATCCAGGATCTATAAGGAACTCAAACGAATTGACAGGAAAAAACAAATGACCTCATTAAAAAGTAGGCAGAGGACATGAACAGACATTTCTCAAAGGAAGATATTCAAACAGCCAACAAGCATGAAAAAATGCTTAGCCTCACTAATCATCAGAGAAATGCAAATCAAAACTACAATGAGATACCACCTAACACTAGTAAGGATGGCTATCATTAAAAAAAAGTCAAAAAATAACAGGTGCTGGCATGGCTGTGGAGAAAAGGGAACACTTCTACACTGTTGGAGGAAATGTAAACTAGTTCTTTTGCGGAAAGCAGTGTGGTGTTTTTTCAAATAACTAATAATTGAGCTTCCATATGATCCAGCAATTCTTCCTCTTGGAATACACCCCGAGGAACATAAATCACTCTACCAAAAAGATACCTGAACACGTATGTTCATTGCAGTACTATTCACAATAGCAAAAACATAGAACCAAGATACCCATCGAAAGTATACTGCATAAAGACAATGTAGTACAGATACACAATGGAATACTATGCATCCATAAAGAACAAAATCATGTCCTTTGCGGCAACATGGATGCAGCTGGAGACCATCATACTAAGTAAACTATCACAGAAACAAAAATTGAATATCCCATGTTCTCACTCACAAGCAGGCCCTCATCACATGAGCACAAAAGTGAGAACAGACACTGGACACTACTAAAGGAGGGAGGGAGACAGGAGGGATAAGGGGCACACAACACCATACTGGGTACCAGGTCCACTATCAGAGGGGAGAGGGCTCCCTAGAAGCCCACCTGTATGCAATTTACTTATGTAGTAAATCCTCACATGTGCCCAACTCTAAAATAAAATTTTAAAAAGAGGGATTTACAAAATAAAATAACATAAAATTTTACCACAGAGATATCATGATACTAGACTCTTTGTGACCTTGATACAGTGAAAAAAAACCAATCTATACTTCAGGTATTTTTTTCCCTGTAAAATGGGGAAACAATTGTCCCTACCTCATGGGCTGTTGCTTTAGGAATTACATGAGTTAATACATGAAAACCCTTATAGACCGGGCATGGTGGCTCATGCCTATAATCCCAGAACTTTGGGAGGTCAAGGCAAACGGATTGCCTGAGACCAGTCTGGGCAACTTGGTGAGACCTCATCTCTACAATAAATAAAAAAAATTAGCCAGGGTTGGTGGCATGTGCCTGCAGTTTCAGCTACTTGGAAGGCTGAGGCGGAAGGGTCACCTGAGCCAGCAGGTCTAGGCTGTGGTGGCCATGAGCGTGCCACTGTACTCTAGCTTGGGCGACAGAGTGAGATTCCAACAGGAAGGAAGGAAGGAAGGAAGGAAGGAAGGAAGGAAGGAAAGAAGGAAGGAAGGAAGGAAGGAAGGAAGGAAGGAAGGAAGGAAGGAAGGAAGGAAGGAAGAGAAAACCCTCAGAACAGTGCTAAGTACACAGAAAAAGATCAATATTGTCAACTCTTGCATAAATACTTGCAAGTTGAGTTTTTCATAGTTTTGAAAATTTTGTCCTTTGTATTTGTCTTTAATAAAGCTTAACAGTCTTACAACTCAATCCTATTCATCAACTGATGCATTTAAAAAATCACTTCTTTTCATTACAGCCATTATTGGATGACCTAATTACCTTGAGAACATCTCAAATGCACTTGACACAACTGATCTCAGAAAACAGTACTACCATATCTCCTCATGGCTGAACAAAAAGCCAGTTGTGCTTTAAGTGCCCAGATTGACCACATTCATAGCAACTAATACCATTCCCTTTAGCAGGTTTATTCTTATCAGGCCTCTTTTGGGTGGCTGGAGCTTTGCCCTTAGTGGCAACTGCCAATAGGTTTGTTTACCTTTTCTCTGGCTGGTGCTCATTTTGGAGTTCTTCTCCCTTTTTTTCTAAATGTTTCAGTTTCTAAGAACTTCAGAAGCTTTCTATAATTGGGAGTTTGGTATTCATAGTTCTGGGTAAAACCTCTGGAGTTGGGCATTTAATATTCCATAGGATATAATCTTGTTTGCAAAGTAGTGAAATAAATTTTTAAAATACCTCTGCATACAGAACTTTTGACCATTTTTTTAGGTCTACAAAGTGAATTTAATTGCCAGATAGATTTGCTTCTTTTCAGATCTTATTATTTGCCAATTTATAGTTCAAATTTGATTTTAAAAATGTACTTATTATTATTATTTTTAAACCATGTAATTTTAATTTGCTCCAATCATTCAAAATCTGTCCCATTGGAATGTCTGAGGGTACAGATTAGGACACATTTTCTTGGTCACGTTTCTTGAAAACCCAGAATTTGTTTTGAACATTTGCAATTTATTCCTCAAAGGAGAATTCTAAAACAAACACATAACTAAATAAAGCCATAAACTGCAATGCCAAGTATCCCTGGGACCCTGATGGCTTCTCCCAGGCTGAGTATTCTCAGTCCTACTTGAAGTTCCCCCTCCTTTTTTTTGCTCCACAAGTTTCCAATGATGCCTACAAAATGGCCTGGTACAAAACCTTTTTAGAGTGAACAGACCACGTAGATGTAAAATGATCTGTTTCGACTTATTCCTAATTATGAACAGGCAAAATTGTCAATAATTCTCATGAATTACTAAACACTAGCTTTAGTTGTAAGATGTGGACAATTAAATGAGAGTGATTAGGTCTCACTCTATGCTCCACAGAGTGTGCCTAGTACTTGGCCTGTCCCTTAGGTGAAGTACTGAGCTTACAAGGTGACTTAATCAGGTGGGAATGGTCAGTTCCCATGCCTTATTAAGTCCTGCAAAGTATTCAGCATTTAAAGCTTTACCAGTCTTGTAAGGGGTGTGCTAGTCAGGCATAGCCAAAAAAGCAAGCATTGGTGTTATCTAGCATTACAATTTAAAGTAGGGATTTAGCATACGTTACACAACTCTAAGAGACTTCCCAACAGTTTTACAGGGACAAGCAGTTGATTAGGATCTTAGGCAAGGCCTAAACCTTTAGAAACAGACTTACTTTAAACTAACCTGGCTTTTAGCATTTGAAAATAAGAACAGCCTATTCAGTCCCTTAGTTACCAGAGAAAGATTATAAAATTATTTTCTCCAAGGCTAGCATTAACTTGCACTGAGTTAGCAAAAGGTAAGTAGCATATAAGAGACATTTCTACATATTTTTACAGGTGGATTAGAATGAACTCCTTCAAAATTTATGAAGGAGAACACAGTCTAAGGAAGGGAGGGGGTGTGGTCCTGGGAAAGAGTTTAAGATAACCGGTAGCACTTCATATACGCAGCAGACAATTTTTCCACAACGTTAACAACAAAAGGCAGAAATTTTAACAGTGCCAACAGGTTGGCAGAAAACATCACACAAAGGGAGACATAAAATAAAGAAACATGTGCCAACCAAGTTTTTAAAAGACGACATGCCCCATTAAACAAAGGATAATAACTCAACCAGTTTTTCAGCAGATTCAAAATGACAGACACACACAAATAAGAGAATGAAGGGTATGGGAAACATCCACTTTGTCCCCCTCTGGCCATATTTCTCACGAAGATATCTCAGACACCTCTTAGCAATTGGCAGGTTGGTACACCCCCAACGCAGACTAACTTTATGTGGAGCCCTCCCGCTGTCTGTCTCATTCACACATAATCACAAAGCACATTCTTCAACCCTCCGCCCTAATCCTAGGAGTCTACAGGTTCATCTTCAGACAGTGTTGCCTTCCACTGCCTTTCAGTCCTTTCCTTCAGGCTGGAGATTACTAACAGACTCTGGGAGGTGATCAAGCTCCCCTTCTGCCATCCATTGGCAGGTCTATGCAAAGGCCCTTATTCCTACCCTTTTTGTCGGTGGTCTTTCTGTCCTTTCTGTCAGGTGGTCGTCCTTATGCCAGTTCCTCGCCTCCTGGGTCCCTGTTGTGCTTTCATGGTCCGAGCCTCAGTGCACCGGGAGGGGCCTCCCTCCTACGGATCAAAAGGTCCATTGCGTGCCAGGGGAGATTGCCCTTCCCATCACCCTGGAGATCACACCCCGATGACAAAGGAGTTGGAACATACCGTCTCCAAACTCTCCTTTCCCAGCCAGTACATCAGAATAATGTAGCAGGAAGATAGAGAGGTCATGACACCAAGACTATTATAGGAAGTGGCAACTTTATTATGCTGGCGGGCTCGACAGGCTAACGTTTCCAAGTTGAGCTCCCCAGAACGGGAGAAGAGGGGTCTTATACCTTTGCTTAGGTAAGGGAGGGGGTTGTGTTGAGCAATTACACATTTTCTTTGGCATTTACAAGGTGGTGCTCAGAAAAATCAGATCTTTCAAAGAACAAATGGTCTCCAGGAAATGCAGGGCAAGTAGGGTTGTAAACCATCAACTTCAAAAGAGGGGTTTTGGATAAGTCTGTGAATTAGTTACCCTTTTGCATTTCCATGAAAGCTGTCAGTCCTTGGCTATTTGGTTTTTCTCAAACAAAACTGGCGGGTTTTCAGAGCTTGTCCATTGATTTTCAAAAGGAAATACTTTAACTGCTACCAGTCCCCTACCTGCCACAGTCCCACTTGTCTATCTGATTTCTTAAGGTATTGGCTTTTAGGTTTCTGAATAGGAATTGGTTCCCAGTTCGAATTTTCATAAGGGTGTCTCCTGCGCTTTCTAATATTCTTATAGTTTGAGGTTTTACATCTAGGTCTTTGATCCATTTAGAGCTAATTTTTGTGTATGGTGGTAGGTAGGGGTCCTGTTTCAATCTTCTACATGTGGTCAGCTAATTTTCCCAGCACCATTTACTGAATATGTTCTCCTCTCCCCAGTGGTTGTTGTTGGAGGCTTTGTCAAAGATGAGTTTGTTGAGGAATCAAGGCTTTGCTTCTGGAATCTCTATCCTATTCCATTTGTTGCTTTAAATGGCAGCATTTGGGGGTAGTTTATTATGCAAGAATAGATAATTAATACAAGTATAAACAAAGAATTCATGGAAAGAACAATATATATATATGCCCAAGAAACATTTGAAAACACATTCCTTAATGAAATGCAAATGAAAACCTGGATACATGCTATTTTGATGAAAAAAGGCAAGTTGCAGAGCCACATGGATGGTAGGAACATAAACATTCTATAGAAGGGCAGGACCCCAACTTCAGGGAGCCATGGGGACTCACCTTTCCTGAACACTGAATCTTTTCCAATCCCATGCATTTCCCACAACATTTATAGTTGTAGAGGATATAATCTCTACACTGTTTGTAGCTGCAGAAACAATGATGTTTGTAGATTAAGTGGTTGAGGAACATCCTTCCACTAAGTGAAAAAGCAGAGACTGGCACCCTATATGTCCCCACACAGACTGTGTGACACTCAGCTGCACATCACACTAGAATCAAGTAAATCTTGCTTTCCTGATCACCCAGGTCACTACCGAAATCTGTATCTTCACCTCTGAAGCCAGACTGCTAGTTTTGACTTTCTTTCTGCAAGTCAGATAAATAACTTCGTTGGGCCTCAATCTTCTACTCTCAAGGGAGTGTGTTTGTGTGAGTGCTTTAGAAAATGAAGTCTTCAGACAACCTGTAGCATGATGATTATGTGCTCTCTAATAGAGGAGCAGGTGTAATGTAGAGATTAATACTTGAAAAGACAGACCCCAAATACCTTCACATTAGGGATGCCTAGACTCTTTCATAGAAATTGGCCAATCAACCTGGAAAGAGGCTATGCTAAGTGACGTCTTCACTAACAATACCAGATAGGGTAGACTGCCCCATGTAGACACCTCACTGGGATCTTCAATAGTTTCTTTTTATACTTTGATGACATGACAACTGGGAATTTTTTTATTGTTATTGTATTTACTGTATACTAAATGTACAATTTAAAATTATCCTTTGTATACAAATATGCCTATACTCATTACTGCATTTTTTTAATTGCAAAAAAGTCCAGTTTCATATGCCGCCTAACAATAGGCTACAGACACACAAACCTGTAGGTTCTCCTAGTGATATTGGTGGGATGTAGGCCCCAGGGGGTGTGTGTGTGTGTGTGTGTGTGTGTGTGTGTGTGTGTGTGTGTGTGTCCTCTGGGGGCTCCTGATGACAGTATGTTTGCCTAGAAGGAGATTAAGAATGTCTCTTGGTGGGGGTATATGTTGCGTTCAATTTTAGAGCAGAGCCGGATCTATGCTTTCTGGAGTCTTTCTGAAGGACATGACACAAGACCTGAACACAACTTGTTTCTGAGCAGCCGGTAATCCCATCCCCCTGATGGAAAGCAAGACTGGCTATGACCTCACCTTCTCAGGTCAGGGTGAATTCCTCCAGGTAGTAAGCTGTGGTGATCTGTCTAAATCTGCTTCTGAACATGGAAAGTGAGTGCTCGCCTCTAACTGCCATCAGTTGCAGAGACCTGAGAAGCTGCAACCTCTGGTCCACCGAACTCCACAGGATCAGTCACCTCTGTAAGAGCTCTGTACTGGGATATAAAATATTGTGAATTACTAGCATGTTTGACACATCATGCATTCATCCTTGCATTCATTCATGCAGGTGACAGGCATGAAGTCAATCTTCACACTATCTGCTTAGTTAGATTTTATGTTTCCCCCCAAATGGAAATATGAAAGTGAAGTGTGGAAACATGAGTGTGGTGAATTCAGGTGGAAGATCTAAGAAAAGATAGCTCCTTCCCATTAAAATTTCGATCTGAAAGAATCTCTTATTATTGATTATTTTAAAACATAATTCAATATCTTGGACTCTTCTCTACATTTTTAGTTACAGTCCTCTTTACATATATTCTGCCCTTTACAACCAAAGTTCTATGAAGAATTCTCCATACTCAGCTCACAATCCCCTGCATGTCCCTCCACCTCAGTCCTCATTCCTTATCTAATGGGACTTTGATCCCCTACCTCTACACTGAAACAAATCCTGCCAAAGTTAATAACCATCTTTTTGCCACATTTATAGATCTAATGTGTTGAAATGCATTTCAAATGGAGAAAAACTTTTTCCTCTTCAACACAGGATTCATTAGCTTGTCCACAGAAAAGAATTACTTTGCAACCCCGTACTGTCAATTGTGTAAAAGTGGTAGTTGTAAAATAGCTTCCATAAACACAGAGTCAGATAATGAGGAAAGCTGAGTTGTAGACACTCTGCTTTCAAAGGAAGCACACATTTGCCTCGACATATAGCATGCTTTTACTTCAGTGAAAGGATCTTTGAGGAGATGTTTATGTGTGTTAGCAGTATTCTTTTCACAGCCCCTTCAACATCACTTCTTATCTGTTTTATATTTCCTTCTCGAGGCATTACTGGATATGCAGTGAAATTATCTGAAATCATAATGCTGTTTCAGTCTTTGCAAAGGTTAAATGTTATCTAAAAGCACTATTTAACACACCATAATTAGACAATATAACAACGGTGAAACATGATGGTGGTGAGAGGGAACTCTTTTATAGTCTCCTAAGTCAAAATTATTTTACTGCACCACAGAAATCATGATGCTGGAATTTCTATTGTGATGTTTTTAGTCATAAAATATCCCAACTGTAAGTGTACATGAATCCATGCTAATATAAATAAATGTTTGAATTGATGAAGAAGTTGGTGAAAGGAGAGAATTGCATGAATCAAAAAATTGTTTAAATAGTATATGTGGCTACCTGTACTTCATGAGTTGAAGTTTATTACCACCTCCTATCCCTTGAGACCAGACAAATGTAGTGACTCACTTCTAAAGAACAGGAGAAAAATAGTACTGTACACTGGATAAACTTGGCAAGTAGCACCTTAGTTAAGTGATGAAGGTTAGGATCATCAGTGACATCACTGGTTGTCATATAAACCCAGATATTACGAGACAAGAAGGGCACAGCAACTCTTTCTCAAAATTCATAACCCCAAACTAATCAGGAGAAAAACAGAAGACTAGGCTTATACTCCTCAAGACTCATGAAAACAGTGTGGTCATTCCTCAAATGTAGACCAGCAATTCCACTCCTAGGTACACATCCAAGAGAAATGAAAACATGTGTACATAAAAATTTGTTCACAAATATAAGTTGCATCATTATTCTTGATACCAGTGGAGACAACCCCAGTGTCCACTAACTGATGAAAGGATTTTTAAAAGTGTGATATATGGCTAGTGTAGTGGCATGCACCTATAGACCCAGCTACTCGAGAGGCTGAGGTGGGAGGATCACCTAAGTCCAGAAGTTCGAGGCTTCAGTGAGTCATGGCCATGACACTGCACTCTAGCTTGGATGACAATGAGACCCCAACTCAAGAAATATGTGATATATTATTTTATTATTTGCCAATAAAAGGAGTGAAGTACTGATATGCCACAACATGAAAAAACCTTGAAGACCTTATGCGAAGTGAAAGAAGACAGATGTAAAAAAAACAAATGTATGATTCCATTTATATGAAATGTCCAAAAGAGACAAATGCATTGACATTGAAAAAATAGCTGTGATTTCCTAGGGCTGGGGGTGAGGGGGGGTTAGCTGCATTCAACCCAATGAGATTTTTTGGAAGTGATGAAAATATCTAAAACTTGATTATGGTGATGGTTACACAACTCCATACATTTACTAAAATTTAACAAATTGCACCCTTAAAATGGGTGAATTTCATTGCCTGTAAATTACTTTGCAAGAAAGCAGTTAAAAATATGATATGATATGATCTTCTATTATATCATAGTAAAGACAAAGCTTTTTCATACAAAGGCCTTGATGCACATGATTTATATAATCATGAATGTATATAAAACAGAAGTTTTATCCCAGCCCTGCTGACTCCATGGACTGTGTTCTTCTGAGTAATGACCTACCTACTCCCTCACATGCTACCTTTTATTATGCTAGTGTGCAAAATTCCATTTATATCTGATCACTTCTATATCTTCCTATTGTGGTAGTAGCTTGAGAGTAGGTTAGTGACTAAGTCCAAGGCCTGTCCCCTATGACATGATGTCAGCATTATTATTTTCTTCGTTCCTCTGCAACCTTTCTCACATGATTAAATGAGAGAGTATGTAGGCATGTGAGAACCTGGCAAGTCTAAATGGCACTACCTTTCTGGGTGCCAGCACGGCAATGCTTATCAAAGGGCTACATAAGTGCACACTCTTTGCACCAACAACTCCCTTTTAGAAGTTTATTTTTAAAATATTGGAGGATGTGGATAAGGCTTTGTTTACAAAAACTGTGATCCTAATAATTCCCTTCTTTCATGTCTGTGCCTGAATTTAGAAAGAAATATCAAATGAAGCACAAAGTTATGAAGTGGCAGAAGGGAGCACTACTCCTTGTAGTTGTCAGCATACACACACACACACACACACACACACACACACACACACACACACACTCTCACTCTCTCTCTCTCTCTCTCTCTCTCTCTCTCTCTCTCTCTCTCTCTCATACATCAACCAACTTCCGTTATCACAATACTAAATTTATCCCAAGGTCGTTTGCTGGGCTCCAAGAGAAGACAGCCACAGGAATTGTGCCCTGAACTGCACCTTTCAGCAGGGCACAGACTCTGAAAGACACCATCAACACAGTGTAGATAATAGGGAATGTTAGGACACTCTGAAAAACATGGGGTTGTGAAAATTGATCATGTCACAATATTAGGATGGAATTTCAGGAGGCAGCAAAAACGATTGATCAAGAAAAAATGGGAGACAATTTCTATCCTACCATGTTAACAATGTTTCCCATTATTTCTAATGTGTGGAGAAGCAGGAACTTTCATACTGGGATGTTAGCAATAAAAATAATAATAGTACTTTTATTTAATAATGTTAATGTAAACTTTATATTTTTCAGGATGTTAAAAGAACACTTTCAGTCGGGAACAGAGGCTCACACCTGTAACCCCAGCACTTTGGGAAGCAGAGGTAAAAGGACTGCTTGACTCCAGGGGTTTGAGATCAGCCTGGGCAACTTGGTAAAACCTCGTCTCTACAATAAATAAAAAAATTAGCCGGGAGTGGTGGCACGTGCCTGTGGTTCCATCTACTTGGAAGGCTGAGGAGGAAGGATTACCTGAGTCCAGCAGGTCGAGGCTGCGGTGGCCATGAGCATGCCACTGCATTCCAGCCTGTATGACAGAGTGACTCCTACTCAAAAAAAGACACTTTCAAGAATTTATAAAGAAATGCTTACAGAGATGTTCCATATATAAGCAAGAGTGTTAAGGACACTATCATCTGTAATAGAAACTATGGTAAGGGTACAACATTTCCAGTGCTTGTGGTGAAATAAATTTTGAGGCATCATAAGATGAAACACAAGGTCCATATAAAAACATTGAAATGATGTTGTAAATAATTCCAAGTGTTATCATAGAAATGTATTTCCATGCAAACATGGTCATAAGTACAAGGCAAGTTACAAAGCTGATCTTGATCTTTTTTTTTTCCTAATATAGGTCTCTAGATACTTTTTTTTTTTTTGGCTTGACCCACCATGCCAGGCAGGTCTCTAGATATTTATCTAGACGTCTCAAATAAAATTTAAATTATTTTTGTTTCTGTCACATTCAAATTTCTTCTCAGCATAGCAAGAGGCTGTAATTTCTGCCTGGAGGTCGTCATTATTCCTGTGCTGTAGGAAGGCCCGCTTTTCCACCCAGACCACTACCCCTCCCTCCAAGTTCCTGCTCAGCGATGTTTAAGCTGCAATTCACGCTTCTATCACAAGGGGACACCAACGCATCACCATCATTAAACTAGCTGCAAGGAGCAAAAATAATAAACTCCATTTAAAAATTGGCTTATGAATCTACATTCGGAATAATTCCAGTTCTGTCTGAAAAACTGACAGGTATAATAGAACGCTGTAAAAACACATACTTCAGGGCATCCATATGATGAAACACCAGGTAAAAACAGCATGGCTTGATCTCCAAGAGGCAGGTTTAGGGCAGCACAGGGCAGGTGGCGGGTGATTGAAAGGGAATGAGGGCTTCTAAGAGGAGTCTGTGCAGCTGTGTCCATAGTATCCTTGAGAGGGATGACTGAGAATGGGTACGAGAAGGTCTGTGGATTAATAGGGTGAACCCCTTGCTGTTTTGGGAAGGACTTCTCTACAGTGTGGACGTCAACTTACACTGATAAGGGAAGAGATGAATTATTCAATGAGATGTAGGTTTGGCGTCAACATAAAATGGACCTGATTTGATATACATGTACATTTTCCAAACAGAACTGGTATCATAGGAAATAATTTTTTCCATTAATATTAGTTACACTTTGCAAAATGTACTTCTTTTTAAAATAAAACAAAAACAAAAATGGAGATAGCTGTGATGCCCCCAGGTGGCCAGAGTCAGGGTTGTGTTTCTGAAAGTAAACAAGGGGGCTCAGCAGCGGGGATGGAAGGATGGAGGTTGGGAGGCTGACTAATGGGATCAAAGTTTTCTAGAATTTCTCACAGACTTGCAGTAATTCCTCTGTATTGATCATTTTTCTAAATTACAAGGAAAGAAACCCGCATTTTTCTGGGTTATCCAAATTGAGATTGGAAGTCCTGTCCCAGTACAAACTGATGATAAATCTACAACTATAAGCTATATTTGAGAAGGCAAAGGTAGAGGAGCTGGAGAGAGAGAGAGAGAGAGAGAGAGAGAGAGAGAGAGAGAGAGAGAGAGAGAGAGAGAGAGAGAGAGAGAGAGAGAGAGAAGAGAGACCGAGACAGAGAGAGAGAGAGATGGGGGCGTGGGGAGAGAGACAGAGAGAGAGAGAGATTTAAAATCTACGTCATAGCCGGGCTCCAGTGGCTCAGCCTGTAATCCCGCGCTTCGCGAGGCTGAGGTGAATGGATTGCCTGAGCCACAACAACTCAAAAAATTAGCCGGGCGTGGTAGCGCACGCCTGTAGTTCCAGCTACTCGGAAGCTGAGGCGGAAGGATCGCCGGAGCCCAGCAGGTCGAGGCTGTGGTGGCCGGGAGCGGCCACTGCACTCCAGTCTGGGCGACAGAGTGAGACTCCAACTCAAAAAAAAAAAAAAAAAAAATCTATGTCATTTCCAGGGAAATTGAATATATGAATGCTTTTCCAAAGCAAAAAATATATGCATGTGCAGTCAAACTTTTATCAATCTGTTCACAAGTATATTGTTTCAATAGTTTATCACAATAGTTTTCCTGAATATAAAATGTAAATCAATATAAAAAGCACATTTATGAATTGGAATTATCCTGCATCTCTCACTGGCCCAACTCCTACCCCCTGACCCAAGAGGTCTGCTGTCCGTAGAATAACGCATGCTCTCCAGACATGTCCCTACAAGGTGAGGGGCACACACACACATGTTCACTTACACACAGAGGCTTCTCCAAAAGGGCAATCGCAGTCTTCATCTTCTTTGGCAACTTGCCTTTTTTATGTATTTTTTTTTTTAGGGTTTATGTTAACATCAGTTCTTGTGGCTTTGGCATAATTAACATGCTTATTTTTTATGTATATATTTATGTAAATTCTCTGTTGACATTCTTTGCCAATCTCTTTGTTTATTAGTGTGTTTCAAAAACCAGAGATACTAATCCAATATCTGAGATGTAGTTTACAGGTGTTTCCTCCAAAGTTTCATATAATTCCCAGTGTTTGTTTTAAATTTAGATTTTGTGTTTTAATTTCAGTAATATTCAGTTAAAAACTATGCAGATTACAATTGTTAAAAAATTTGTTATACCTAATTTTTCCATGGTAACAGTCTGATAATAATTTTGTGTTTATTATTCCAGACTATTTCCTGTCTATACTTATTAAAACTTATTTGAATGTTAAAAAAATTAGACACTGGTGGAGCATGTGATGGCAACTCTCAGCTCACCTGTCCCAAATCTAACACCTGAGCTTCTGCCTGAGCCCACTCACCACTTCAGGAATCAGTCAGCTCCTGTGGCCCTACACCCAGGTCTCTTGGCACAAAGAATGGAATCACCTCCTCTGTCATTTTCATCACCCAGAGGGGTTGTGGAATGGGGACTTGTGGGGCAACAATAGCAGAGGAGTGATATCTGACCATTTCTCAGGCCCTGGAAGCCCACCTCCTAAAAGGGAGGCTGCTCAGGTTACTCAAGGGAGGGCGAAGGATGGAACCTCATTCCAATCCTGCCACTTATCTGGAGAGGTGACTTAGGCTCTGTGAGCCTGAGCTTGGCTATTTATGATATGGTCTGACCCTACCATGCTTACAGAGCTGTGTGAGGGGTAAATGAGAAAATCTGTCCAGAGAATATGGTATGGAGTGGGACTTCAGTGGCCTTTAAATGTTAGGACACAGCCGGGCTCGGTGGCTCAGCCTGTAATCCCGCGCCTTTGGGAGGCTGAGGTGAGTGGATTGCCTGAGCCCGCGGGTTCGAGACCCGCCTGGGCAGCGAGACCTCATCTCTACAATAAATCAAAAAATCAGCTGGGCATGGTAGCGTGCGCCTGTAATTCTGGCTACTCGGAAGGCTGAAGCGGAAGGATCGCCGGAGCCCAGCAGGTCGAGGCTGCGGTGGCTGGGAGTGGCCACTGCACTCCAGTCTGGGTGACAGAGACTCCAACTCAAAAAAAAAGTTAGGACATAGTAGTAGAGGCTGGCTGAGCCTCAGGGCTAAGGAGGCATTGGAAAAAGCCATTTCTCATTGTTTCTTGTAATGAGAACACAGACATCTAAAGGAAGGTAACATATTTACCTCTGATATACCTTGAGTTCAAAGTTTTAAAGACAGAATGTCCTCTACATTCCTGGGTGTTTCAGAAATTCCTAAGAGCAGTTCAACATCAAGCCTCTGAGCAAATCCAAATCCACTTCCCATGCTAGGAAGACAGGTGTGTCTTTTCACTCATCTGGTGAGCTCAGGTGTAGATCACACCAGGGGTGCAAAGAATGATGCTTGCCTAAAGGCTGCTCCTAGACTGCTAGGTGTATTTATAAGAACCTTCTGGACCTGTCCTGCAATCACCAGCACAACGACCCTCACATCATGCATTTTCCAGCCACATCACACCGGAATTTCAGTCACTGGCTGCCTCCCTGAAAGACAGAAATCCTAACATTACTTTGACACACAATTGTCCATTCTTTCGTTAGCTAATAACTAAAAATGCACTGTGCTCAAGACCCATAATATTCCATTGCAGGTGTCTCATTATCTCAAAAGTGTAGAAAGGGAAACAAATACATGAGCAACTTTAAGAGTTAAATATTGAGATGAGATGGCTTCTTCACATTAACTTTTAAACTTGCCAGGTTTCAAAAGACCAAACATTTTCAGAAATCTCTCCTTGGACTCCTCACTACCCATTCAGCCACAAGACTGGATACCCTCTTATCTTCCTTTCCTGTCACCTCCCTCCTCTCACTTTCCCTCCTCTCCTCCCCTCTGCCTTCATCCCTTTTCCTCTCACCTTCTCACTTCTCCTCTCCATTCCCCCATTTCTCTCCCTCTTTCTCTCTCATATATGTGAGTGTATGTGTGTGTATATGTGTGTCTTTTTTCCCTTAAATTCAAATTACATTTTCATAAATCCTTTTAGATTTTCTACATTTCCTGTTCACATTTTTCACTTTTGACTGATTCCTTATCCCACTGCACTATGCCTTCTGTCCACATGATTGCAATGAATGTGCTCTTCACAAGAACACAATGTATCTTTCCCCCACTAAGCCAGTGTTTTGTGTAAATATATCAGCATACTGGGCATTACTTTTAATGAGCTCCCAAAACACACACACTTGTGAAGACTGCTTCTTTCATTTAACACAGGTCTGTGACAGTTTTCCAGGAGCTGCCCCTCCCTAACTGCGCATCTTGGGCAAAGTCCTTATTCTCTCTGCCTCTCAGTTTCTCATCTATAAAATGGGAAATACCAAGAAAGTCTACCTAATACGGGTGCTGTGAACACTGAATGACACAATACATAAAAATCATTTGGTACATAAGGAATGTCAGCCATTTTAAATTCCTGTTACATATCTTACTGGTATCTTTATCATTGTAGATACAAAAAATAGGATATCGACCCATGTTTTTCATAATCAATAACATTAGGGGCATATTGTCTGTGCAATAGTTCCGTAGGCCCATCATAACACATTTTCATGAACTTCCTGGGTTTAAACAACAGAAATGTATTATTTCAAAATTCAGAAGTATAAAACCAAAGTCAGAGGTAATAAACCAGGTTGGAGGCAGGACCTTGCTGCCTCCTCAGACTCTGGGGAAAGAATCTTTGGTTAGCTCTTCCAGCTGCTGTTGGCTGCTGCTTTCTTTGGCTTGAGGTGGCATA
>JAPVLO010002264.1:0-38764 GCA_027257055.1 Cephalopachus bancanus | reverse complement strand
GTGGTGGCCGGGAGCGGCAACTGCACTCCAGTCTGGGCGACAGAGTGAGACTCCAACTCAAAACAAAAACAAAAACAAAAACAACTAAAGAGACTGAGTCAGTAACAACAACAACAAAATCCCAGGATCACTGAATCCCAAGTTTCTTTTCTTTTCTTTTCTTGAGTCAGAGTCTCACTCTGTTGCCCAGGCTGGAGTGCAGCAGCAAACTCATGACCACCACAGCCTCAGCCTGCTGGGCTTAGGAGATCCTTCTGCCTCAGCCTCCCAAGTAGCTGAAACTACAGATGTGTGCCACCACGCCCAGCTAGTTTTTTTATTTATTGTAGAGATGAGGTCTAACACCAATCCTTCTCAAAACCTCCCCAAAAACAGGAGAGAACATTTCCTAACTCATTTTGTGAGTCTGCTATTACCCTAATACTAAAGTCAAATAAAGACATCATATGAAAACCACCGATCAGTATCTCTTATGAATACAGATGAAAAAATTTTCAACAAAATACTTGAAAACCAAATCCAGCAGCATGTTAGAAGGATAATACACTATGAGTATGTGGGATTTATCCCAAGAATGCAAGACAGTTCGATATATAAATATGTATAAGTTATATATGCATATCTTATGAATAAAAGGAAAGAAAAACACCCATGTGATCATTTCAATTGATGCAGAAGAAGAAGCATTTGACAAAATTCAGTACCTTTTTGTGATAAAAAGTAGGAAAAGAGGGAACTTCCTCAAAACAATATAGCACATCTATGAGAAACCCACAGCTAGTGTATTTAACAATGAAGGACTGAAAGCTTTCCCTCCAAGATCAGGAACAAGGATGCACACTCTTGTCACTTCTATTCAACACTGAAAGTTCTACCCAAAGTGATTAAGCCAGAAAAAAAAAAAAAAGGCATCCAAATGGGAATGGAAGAAGTAAAACAGTCTCTTCTTACAGATGACATGATCTTGTTTGTATATACAACTGTTTATAACCTGCTACAGGTTCAGCAAAGTTGTAGGCTATAAGATCAATATACACCAGTAATAACAAATAACATTAACATCAAAAAGAATAAAATACTGGCTGGGCGCAGTGGTTCATGCCTGCAATCCCAGCACTTTGGGAGGCTGAGGCAGGAGAATCATTCGAGCTCAGGAGTTCAAGACCAACCTGGGCAACATACTGAGACCTCATCTCTACAAAAAATAAAAAAAGTAGCCAGTCATGGTGGCATGTACCTGTAGTCAGTCCCAGCTACTTAGGAGGTTGAGGTGGAAGCATCACCTGAGCCCAGGAGGTTGAGGCTGCGGTGAGCCATGATTGCACCATTACACTCCAGCCTGGGCAATACAGTGAGACCCTGACTCAATCAATCAATCAATCGATAAAATACTTAGGAATAAAGTTAATTAAGGAGGTAAAAGACACGTACACAGAAAACTACAAAACGTTGAAAGAAATTAAAGAGCTAAATAAAAGGAAAGGCCATTGCCTTACTAGACTCTGGTGTGGCCATGTGCTCTCTAAGCTATTGACTCTACCATGTTTCCTAAGCTTGCCCCCTCCCCTCCCTTGGGGAGGTAAGTCTCCTCTGTCTCTCTCTCTCTTCTCTCCCTAATTAACTTTCTAAATAAACTATATTTTCCAATCTAAAACAAATAAATAAAAGAAAAGATATCCTGTGTTCATGCATTGGAAGACAAATTGTTAAGATGACAATGCTCTTCAAATTGATCTACAGATTCAAATATAACCCTATCAAAATTACAACTATCATTTTTATATAACTGAACAAGTTGATTCTAAGATTAACTTGGAGGCCGGGCTCAGTGGCTCAGCCTGTAATCCCAGCACTTTGGGAGGCTGAGCCACCGAGGTGAGTGGATTGCCTGAGCCCGCGGGTTTGAGACCCGCCTGGGCAACTTGGCGAGGCCTCATCTCTACAATAAATAAAAAATTAGCCGGGCGTGGTAGCGCGCGCCTATAGTTCCAGCTACTTGGAAGGCTGAGGCGGAAAGATCGCTGGAGCCCAGCAGGTTGAGGCTGTGGTGGCCGGGAGCGGCCACTGCAGTCCAGTCTGAGTGACACAGTGAGACTCCAACTCAAAAAATAAAAAATAAAATTAACATGGAATTGCAAAGGAACCCAAATAGCCAAAACAATCTTGAAAAAGAACAAAGTTAGAAGACTTTCACTTCCTGATTTCAGAACTTACTACAAAGCTACAATAATCAAAACAAGGTGGCCCTGGCATCGGGATAAACCTATAGATAAATGGAATAGACTTAAGAACCCAGAAATAAACCTACACATCCATGAGCAATTGATTTTCAGCAAGGGAGCCAACACCATTCAAGGGGAAAAGAATAGTCTTTACAACAAATGGTGCTAGGATAACCCATGTCAAAATGCAAAAGAATAAAAGTGTACTCTTAAGCCGGGCTCGGTGGCTCAGCCTGTAATCCCGCGCCTTTGGGAGGCTGAGGTGAGTGGATTGCCTGAGCCTGCGGGTTCGAGACCTGCCTGGGCAACTTGGCAAGACCTCATCTCTACAATAAATCAAAAATCAGCCGGGCATGGTAGTGCGCACCTGTAATTCCAGCTACTCGGAAGGTTGAGGCGGAAGGATCGCCGGAGCCCAGCAGGTCGAGGCTGCCGTGGCCGGAGCGGCCACTGCACTCCAGTCTGGGCGACCAAGTGAGACTCCAACTCAAAAAAAAAAAAGTGTACTCTTATCTCACACTATATACAAAACTTAACTCACAGTTACTCAAAGACCTAAACATAAGTGCTAAAACTATAAACATAAGAGAAAAAAAAATTTTTTTTTCCGAGTCAGAGTCTCACTCTGTGGCCCAGGTTGGAGTGTAGTGGCTCAGGCTGGTCTCGAATCCATGGGCTTAAGCAATCCTCTCATCTCTGCCTCCCAAAGTGCTGGAATTACAGGCTGAGCCACCGAGCCCAGCTGAGAAAAATTTTATGATATTAGATTTGGCAATGATTTCTTGGATATGACACAAAATGCACAAGCAACAAAATAAAAATGGATAAACTGGACTTCAAAATTTAAAACGTTTGTATATTAAAAAATACTATAAAGAAAGTGAAAAGACAATCTACAGAATAGGAGAAAATATCTGTAAATCACATATCAGAAAAGGGTCTAGTATTCAGAATATTTAAAGAACCATTACAAGTGAACATCAGAAAGATAAACAACTTAATTAAAAAAAAAAAAAAACAGGCAAAGGATTAAAACAGACATTTCTCCAAAGAACATACACAAATGGTCAATAAGCAACAAAAAGATGCTCAACATCATCATTAGGGAAATGCACACCAAAACCACAATGAGGCCAGGTGTGGTGGCTCACACCTATAATTCCAGCACTTTGGGAGGATGAGGTGAGAGGACTGTGTGAGTCCACAGGTTCGAGACCAGCCCGGGCAATTTGGCAAGACCTCACCTCTACGATAAATCAAAAAATTAACCGGGTGTGGTGGTGCACACCTGTAGTCCCAGCTACTTGGAAGGTTGAGGTGGAAGGATCACCTGAGTACAGCAGGTAGAGACTGCGGTGCCTGTGAGTGTGACACTGCACTCCAGCCTGGGTGACATAGTGAGACTCCAACTCAAAAACCCACAATGAGGTGCCACTTAACAACAACCAGAAAGGATACAATAATAAAAGACAAAAAATAACAAGTGTTGGCAAGATTATGGCGAAATTGGAATCCTTACACACTGCTGGCTGAAACATAAAATGGTGCAGCCACTGTGGAAAAGTTTGGCAGACCCTCAAAAACTTAAACACAAAATTATCATGACTCAGCAATTCCATTCTTAGGTATCTACCGAAGAGAACTGAAAACAGGCACTGAAACTTAAGAGTAGCTGTTCATAATAGCCAAGAAGTAGAAACAACCCAAACATCTACCAGCTGATGAATGAATAAACAAAATGTAGTAGATCCATGTAATGAAATATTATTCAGCCATCAAAAGGAGTGAAGGACTGATACAGGCTACTTGTGGATAAAACTTGAAAGCATTATTCTAAGAAGCCAGTCAAAAAAGGCTACATATTATATGATTCCATTTATAGAAACTGTCCAGAACAGGCAAACTCAGAGACAGAAAGCATTAGAAGTTGCCAGGGGCTGGGGAGAAGGAGGGCTGGGGAGTGACTGCTTAATAGGTAGAGTTTCCTTTTTTGTGTAATTAAAATACTCTGAAATTTTTTTTTTTTTTGAGTTGGAGTCTCACTCTGTTGCCCAGACTGGCGTGCAGTGGCCGCTCCCGGCCACCACAGCTTCAACCTGCTGGGCTCCGGCAATCCTTCCACCTCAGCCTTCCAAGCAGCTGGAACTACAGGCACGCACTACCACGCCCGGCTAATTTTTGATTTATTGTGGAGATGAGGTCTCACCAAGTTGCCCAGGTGGGTCTCAATCCTACGGGCTCAGGCAATCCACTCACCTCAGCCTCCCAAAGGCGTGGGATTACAGGCTGAGCCACCGAGCCTGGCAGAAATACTCTGAAATTAGACAGCACTAATAGTTATAAACATTGTCAATATTCTCAAAACTACTGAGTTATATACATTAAAATGGTAAATCTGGTGTTATGTAAATTTCATCTCAAGAAAAAAAAGAATCACTAAGTCTCACCAAGTTGCCCGGGTTGGTCTTGAACCTGTGGGCTCAGGCAATCCTCTCGCCTTGGTCTCCCAAAGTGCTAGGATTACAAGTTGAGCCACCCTGCCTGGCCTGAAGATATTGTTTAAAGCTCCCCAATAAGCCGGGCTCGGTGGCTCAGCCTGTAATCCCGCGCCTTTGGGAGGCTGAGGTGAGTGGACTGCCTGAGCCCGCGGGTTCGAGACCCGCCTGGGCAGCGAGACCTCATCTCTACAATAAATAAAAAAAATGAGCCGGGCATGGTAGCGCATGCCTGTAATTCCGGCTACTGGGAAGGCTGAGGTGGAAGGATCGCCGGAGCCCAGCAGGTCAAGGCTCTGGTGGCCGGGAGCAGCCACTGCACTCCAATCTGGGCGACAGAGTGAGACTCCAACTCAAAAAAATGAAATATAAAAAAATAAAAATAAAGCTCCCCAATAATTCTTTTTTGAGTTGGAGTCTCACTCTTGTCACCCAGGCTGGAGTGCAGTGGCATGCTCACTGCCACCACAGCCTCAGCCTGCTGGGCTTAGACGATCCTTCTGCCTCAGCCTTCCAAGTAGCTGGAACTACAGATGCCCACCACCACATCCAGCTAGTTTTTCTAATTTACTGTAGAGACGAGGTCTCACCAAGTTGCTCAGGCTGGCCTCAAACCCCCTGGCTCAGGCAATCCTCTTACCTCGGCCTCCCAAAGTGCTGGGATTACAGGCTGAGCCACTGCACCCAGCCGCTCCCCAATAATCCTAATGCGTAGTCAGTTTGGAGAACTTCTGCTTGAGTTAATAAATTCCTTCCAGGCTTGGTGGCTCAGCCTGTAATCCCGCGCCTTTGGGAGGCTGAGGTGAGTGGATTGCCTGAGCCCGCGGGTTCGAGACCCACCTAGGCAGCGAGACCTCATGTCTACAATAAATCAAAAAATCAGCTGGGCGTGGTAGCGCATGCCTGTAATTCTGGCTACTCAGAAGGCTGAGGCGGAAGGATCGCCGGAGCCCAGCAGGTCGAGGCTGTGGTGGCTGGAAGCAGCCACTGCACTCTAGTCTGAGCGACAGAATGAGACTCCAACTCAAAAAATAAATAAATAAATAAATAAATTCCTCCAGTGAGTTCGAAATTCACTCATTCACTGATATTTACTGAAAGCCTACTATGTGCAGGTCCTAGAAGGTATTGGGGTTGAAAATAAAAAGTCCTGGTCAGGCACAGTGGCTCATGCCTGTAATCTATTCCCAGCACTTTGGGAGGCAGAGGTGACAGGATTGCCTGAGCCCACAGGTTCGAGACCAACCTGGGCAACTTGGTGAGACTTTGTCTCTACAATAAATCAAAAAATTAGCCAGGCAAGGTGGCACACACCTGTAGTTTTAGCTACTTGGAAGGCTGAGGCAGAAGGATCACCTGATTCCAGCAGGCTGAGGCTGCAGTGGCCGTGAGTGTGCCACTGTACTCCAGCCTTGGCAACAAAGTGAGACTCCGACTCAAAAAATTAGAGTCCCTTCCCTCATAGCCCGTACTGGAGGAGGAGAAAGAAAAACAACATAAAATACAATTTGACTTCCAAAAACTTCCAATGAACTTGACTTCCCCCTTTCTGTATTCATATCCCCTTGTTGCTAAATCCATTATCACTGCACCAGTTAATCACTAATGTAACACAGGTGTCCTAACTTGAGAAAGCCAGTGCCACTGGGAGGGGTCCACCTGTCACCAGGTTCACAACCCAGCAGGCTTCCTTGGAGGGCTTGCACATGGAGATTACCTTTCCAGACTTTAACAGGAACAAGTGAAAACTCATTATGTTTTCAATACCAAAAAGTAGTAACAGACACACCAGTTCTTGAGCACAAGTATGTGCTGTAAAAACAGAGATCAGCTTACCTGGGCAAAAGCCAAGTTCAGCACTGTTTCAGAGGCCAAGTACTGTAACCGGTACTCCTTGGAGAGGGCCAGAGCCTGCAGGAGCACAGGCAGTGCGATGGTAGGGGAGGACGACCGCCAGTACAACTCTGCCACCGACAGCAGGACACTGACCACAGAGAGGAAAACATGGGGTGAGAATACCCACTACCGCGCCTCTGGGAGACGCACGAGAGACCCTTACCTAATCACCATTTCTGTATTCTTCATTTTCTGACAATAAATCAACAATTTTTGTAAAAGTTTGTGTGCTTCTGACATTTGGTTCTGCGCTTGTAGTACAACTGCTTTTCTGAAACAGAATCAAGATAAACATAGTGGTTATGTCGATGTCTTGCAAATGTTTTAACTAAAGCCACATAGAGGGCAAGAATCTTTATTTCTAGTTGGGCACAGTGTAATCTCGGCACTTTGGGAGGCTGAGGCAAGAGGACTGCCCGAGCCCACAGGTTCGAGATCAGCCTGGGCAACATGGCGAGACCTCGTCTCTACAATACATCAAAAAATTAGCTGGGCGTGGTGGCGCATGCCTGTAGTCCAGCTACTTGGAAGGCTGAGGTGGAAGGATAGCCTAAGTCCAGCAGGTTGAGGCTACAGTGGCTGTGAACATGCTACTGCACTCTAACCTGGGCGACAGAGCGAGACTTCAACTATAAAAAAAGAGGGCATTTTTCTAAGCTAAAATAAATAAATTAATACACAAACAAAACAAATAAAAACAAAGTCATTCAAAAATTACTTTACCCTGGGATGGGAGTTTTCACAGTATCTTACCTGTAAACACCCTCTATGCTATTAAGAGCTGTGATTCCTGTGACAAGTGAATCAGCCAGATGATATTTGCCGTCATTCATTGCTCTGTCAAACTGTATTTTTTGATCACACAGCATCCATAACTATTAAGGAAAAAAATCAATTAAGTACAAAAATGGCAAATGTTCATCTTATTATCAATGGAGGTATAAAGTATTTTTTTGGCTTGCTTAGCAAATCTTACAATTCACATGCATTCTTTTCTTTTTAAGATTAAAAAATTAAGTATTTCAATTATGTGGAAAAAACAGAGAATAAAATAAGACAGATGTACGCCAACCATCAACTTTGCTAACTTACGTTTTGCTTTATTTACTTCTGATACTATTTGATACTATTGAGATCCTTCACAAATTCCATTTCCCTCTCTCTTTTTCTAAAGTAGACACTCAATTTGACATTTATCAATCTCATTCAATTTTTATATTTTTACAACATATATATTGTTCTTAAGCAATATATAGTATGCACTTGTTTTTAAATTTTGTACAATCAAGTAACGTCACAGTTGTAGGCATCCTTTCACAAGTTCCTTTTTAGTTCAATATTATTTTTTGGAGTGGAGTCTCTAAAATATTTCACTTTACATTATATTAAAAAAAACATTCCTATCAGAAATAAATCCAGTGCTTTGAAAAAGGCAGGTTACCTGGGCATGCTGACTATTAGGTGGAAATCGTTCCTTCAAGTGTTTTAATACTTCAGAAGCTGCAGTGAAACAACCCTAAAATAGACACGATTTGATTAGCGCAACCTGTGTTGGAACCACACCACACATAGGATGTCGACATGATTCACCAGTTCCTTTTTTTTTTTTAATCTCACTTTGTCACCCAGAATGGAATGCAGTGGCTCATTCACAGCTCACTGCAACCTCAAACTCCTGGACTCAAGCAGTCCTCCCTCTTTGGCCTCCCAAGTAGCTGAGACTAAGGCACACACCATGCTTGGCTAAGTTTCTTGGTTTTTTGTATGTAGAGATGAGGTCTTGCTGTGTTACCCAGGCTGGTCTCCTGGCCTTAAGCAATCCTCCTACCTCGGCCTCCAAATGCTGGGATTACAGGCACGAGCCACCATGCCTATCTGACTAACCAGTTCTTTTTTTTTTTTTTTTTTGAATCTGAGTGTTATTGTCTCCCAGGCTGGAGTGCAGTGGCATGCTCACAGACATGGCAACCTTGACCTGCTAGGCTCAGGCAATTCTGCCTCAGCCTTCCAAAAAGTAGCTGAAACCACAGGCACATGCCACCATACCATGCCTGGCTAATTTTTTGATTTATTGTAGAGACGAAGTCTTGCCAAGTTGCCCGGGCTGATCTCGAATCCCTGGGCTCAAGCAATCCTCTCATATCAGTCTCCCAAAGTGCTGGAATGACAGGCATGAGCCACTGCACCCGGCTTTAACCAGTTCTTTTTTTGTTTTTTGTTTTTGAGTCAGAGTCTCACTCTGTTGCCCAGGCTGGAGTGCAGTGGCACACTCACAGCCACCCCAGCGTCAATGATCAGGGCTCAGGTGATTCTTCTACCTCATCCATCCAAGTAGCTGGAACTACAGGTGCGTGCTACCATGCCTGGCTAATTTTTTGATACATTGTAGAGACAAGGTCTCACCAAATTGCCCAGGATGGTCTCGAACCCCTGGGCTCAGGCAATCCTCTTGCCTCAGCCTCCCAAAGTGCTGAGATTATAGGCTTGAGCCACCACGCCCACCCTTTAATCAGTTCTTAAAGCAGCAACCTGAAAGACACTGACAATTTCAAAGGGTCATTTTTAAGGTTCTAAAAATTTTTTATTTTTTAGGCTGGGCACTGTCTCAGAGTGAGACCTCGACTCAAAAAAAAATTTTAAAAAGCAACTTTTTTTCTACCATTCACAACTCAAAGAGAACTATAGGGAAGTTACAGTCAGTAAGAAAATCCTCCTTCAGCCGGGCTCGGTGGCTCACCCTGTAATCCCGTGCCTTTGGGAGGCTGAGGTGAGTGGATTGCCTGAGCCTGTGGGTTCGAGACACGCCTGGGCAACTTGGCGAGATCTCATCTCTACAATAAATCAAAAAATTAGCCGGGCATGGTAGCGCGCACCTGTAGTTCCAGCTACTTAGAAGGCTGAGGCGGAAGAATCGCCGGAGCCCAGCAGGTCGAGGCTGCAGTGGCCAGGAGCGGCCACTGCACTCCAGTCTGGGCGACTGAGTGAGATTCCAACTCAAAAAAAAAAAAAAAAAGAAAGAATATCCTCCTTCAACAAGTCACACGTGTATACTTTTAGTAGGCGAACCATATGGCGTCACAGGAGGTGCACATGAAATACTTCAGTGAATGCTCACTGACTCATTAACTACCAAAGGCTCCACTTAGTTATGGTACCATGAGGCAAGAGGATTGCCTGAGCTCAGGGGTTCAAGACCAGCCTGGGTAAATTAGCAAGACCTCGTCTCTACAAATAAATCAAAAAATTAGCCGGGCGTGGTAGAGCACGCCTGTAGTTCCAGCTACTTGGAAGGCTGAAGTGGAAGGATCATCTGAGCCCAGTCTGTTGAGGTCACAGTGGCCGTGAGCGTGCCACTGTACTCCAGTCTAGGCGACAGAGTGAGACTCCAACTAAAAAAAAAAAAAAAAACTAAAAATAAAAGGTTCCAGTGCCATTAATAGGGGAAAAAGCAAACAAAAGATAGACCTGCAACATTCCTGGAGGAAAAACAGCAAGCACAATTGTTTTGTAATCTTGACCTCAGAAAGCCTGGGCAGTGCTTCCCAGGCACAGGAAGAAAGCAGCTGATTAGGGCTCAGCAGAACCCATCGGCCAGCATCCATCCATCCCCGTTGTTTACACAGCTACTTAAAGAAATGGAAAATGCTAAAATATGTTTGGTAGAGGAAAGTAGTTCTAGACGTCTAAAAGGCGTGGAAACTACTCAGAAACCTTTAAGCTGCAGATTAAGGAATGTTGAGTGTTACAGTATAATCTAACAAGTACTCCGAAGAGGAGAGAAAAACAGGATTAAAGAAATGTATGTATAACCATGGCAGTGTTTAGTGAAATAGAGAGTTTTAAATAAAATAGGTTTTCTTGATCTGTTTTCCATGAAAGAAGGTATTTTGAGAAAAGGAAGATAAAGCATAAGAGATGCTTTAATTAATCCCCATACAGAGAATCATATAAAATTAGCTGAGAGCAATGGCTCAAGTCTGTAATCCCAGCACTCTGGGAGGCCAAAGCAGGAGGATCTCTTGAGGCCAGGAGTTAAAGACCAGCCTAGGCAACATATCGAGACCTCATCTCTAAAAAAAACCCATAAAAAAATCAGCCAGGCTTGGTGGTGTGTTCCTGTAGTCCCAGCTACCCAGAAGGCTAAGGTAGGAGATTGAACCCAGTTCAAGGCTGCAGTGAGCTATGATTTTACAACTGCATTCCAGTCTGGGTGACAGGCAAAACTCTGTCTTAAAAAAAAATTCAGCTGGGCTCAGTGGCTCAGCCTGTAATCCCGCACCTTGGGAGGCTGAGGTGAGTGAATTGCCTGAGCCCGCGGGTTCGAGACCCACCTGGGCAACTTGGGTGAGACCTCATCTCTACAATAAATCAAAAAAATAATAAAATAAAATAAAATAAAAATTCATGTAAAATTATTTGGGCTTTTAGTCAAGGTTATGTCCAATTCCCACTGTCCTTTTTTTTTTCTTCTCCTTTTTTTCAGTTGGAGTCTCACTCTCACTCAGGCTTGAGTGCAGTTGCACGCTCATGGCCACCACAGCCTCAACTTGCTAGGCTCAGGCAATCCTTCCACCTCAGCCTTCCAAGTAGCTATAATTATAGGCACGTGGTGTCATGTCCGGCTAATTTTTTGATTTATTGTAGAGATGAGGTCTCACCAAGTTGCCCGGGCTGGTCTCAAACCTGTGGACTCAGGCAATCCTCTCACCTTGGCCTCCCAAAGTGCTGGGATTATAGGTGTGAACTACCGTGCCCAGCCTCCCGCTGTCCTTTTTTGCAGTCAACCAGACTTAGGCCTGCCTCTGACACTTACTGGTAGTGGGTGTAAGACATAGCTCCCTAGACCTGTCTTTTGTTCTGTGAAATAGGGATACCAATGAAGCTGATCCCATGAAACAACTGTAAGGACTCTGTAAGATAGCACACATAAAACACTGAGCCCTGGGTCTGGCACAGAACAGATATACAATAAACATTAGCTACTATGATTTTAGCTATTGTTTTATTACACTCACCCCTCTCCTATAAACACATAAATCTCCACTACTTTAAATGTCAAAGACTCTTTTTTATTCCATTTGTTACATGAAACTAGCTGACCTCTTATTCTCTTTGATGATGCCACAAAAAGACCCCAAGTCAACAAACTTTGCAGACTCCACACTTAAGTCTGTATCCACGGGGGAGGTTTTACTCTTTTGGCCACCTGCATCAAACAGTCCTGTCCAAGTCGTGTGTGGTGCTTTTCTCAAGCACTAGAGGAAGGACACGGCAGCGCCCGCTTTGCTCCAGGAGTACACTGGCCCAGCCACCTGCCCACCTGCTCCGCGTGTAGCTCTGCGAGGTGGCAGAGTGCGACGGCAAACGACTCCGTGTTGTTCTGCTGCACCCCCGCATTCACTGACTCCAGGCTGTTCATGCTCAGCAACATCTGGGCTTGCTGCAGTGCCATGGTACTGGGTGAGGAGAGGAAACAGGATCGCCCTTCAGTTAGCAGGCCAAGGCTCCCCTTCGCCACACCCATCATTTATCTTGAGTGGAAATGCAAAGAACCCCTCCACAGGCTCTGGCTTTCTGGGAACAGCTGCCTCCCAATGCCAGCAATCCCGCCCTGAGGAAAAGGAGAGTGGAAAGCATCCTGGATGTGCAGACCCAAAGGAGACAGGTGGTGGTTAGAGCACAACTGGGTGCTCCAAGCTCCCAGATCCCCCGCTCCCAGCCCCATCCCGATGTTCCCTCTGGTGACAGTCTGCTAATTAGTTTTCACGGGCAAATTCAGACCCGATGCCATCCTGGCACAGGCTGCTCTGGCAATGTAAGCAGTGGCCAGTGTCTGCAGCTGTTTCAGAGCACACCGTGCCAAAAAATTATCTGAAATACAAAAACAAGACTGGTAAAATAAGCACTTCCTTTCATTATTGACTTCCTAGAAATAGTAGATTGTCTAGCTCAGGATTAAAATCTGGTTCAGAAGTTTACTTCCAAGCAAAAGGTGGCTAAATTAAGAAGTAAACATGAGGCAGAAAATAATGCAGAGCAAACACCTTGGTTAACAGAAAGCAACTTTCTCTATACAATAGCTTTGGGGTTCAGGGGATGCTTGGCTTGAATGACCACGGACCATGCCTCCTGCAAACAGGAAGAAAGGTGTCAAAGCACAGGAGTACAGTGCTTAGAATCAGGCGACCTGGGTTTGAGTCCTGGTTCTGACACCTGTTAACTACATGTGTGAATTTGGGAATATCAGATAGGTGAACCCTGGTTTACTTATTCCAGAATGGAGATCACCCACCAGTTACCACACAGAGCATCTGGGAGGACTAGGTAAGAACACACGGAAAAATTTTTGCAAAGTCTGTGTAAAATACAAAATGTTTTTAGACTATACAATGCTTTGTCTAATCCTCTGCATAAACAACTCCTACCAGAGAGGGGAAATCCTTGCACATTTGGCCTTTCTTAGAACTAGTTTGCTAGCTGCTGCTTGTCTCTGAAAGATTCACACTGCCATGGCCTTGGCAGTTGCGTGAAGACCTACCTGCGGCCGTAGAGCCTCCAGATGGCCGTTTTCTGTGCGATACTGATGTCGATGAGCTCTGACAGGCTGTGTTTCCAGTGCAGGAGGTCAGAGTCCTTCAGGGCATCCATCAGCTTGTTTGCCGTCTTCCCAGCAAAAGCTCTCTGTTGAACAAGGGACTGTATTCCCAGGGAGGCGAGGTACTAAGGGGACAGATATACCCACGACCCAAGATAGAGATTACATGACAGAATTTGTTTTGCTCTTCAGAAATGTGGTGGATTTCACATTTCAGCACATGCACAGTGACAGCACTATTTAAAAGGAAAGTACCTACAACCTGACCTTAACCCTCATCCACATGAGATGTGTTCCTGAAAAACTGGGGCTGGCAGAGAGGCAGAAGGCACATGGGGAAGAGCCAGCAGGGCTTTGGCATTAGATGGACCTGGACTTAAATACTGCCTCTGCTACTTACTGTGTGCCTTAGGGCCAGTCTCTTAGCTTCTTAGCTAAGCCTCAGCTTCCTCATCTGTAAAATGGGCATCAAACCTATCATAAAGAATTGTTGTAAAATTACAATGAAATAATAGATGTCAAACAGTGCTGGGCACATTATGTAATAGAAGATCAAAAAAGGATGCCTACCATGAGCAACAAAACTATCTTTTCATTAACTTTTGGTATATTCTTCAAGGATGAAAGCTCAACTCAAAAAAGTCAGCTTAAATCCATAGCAAGAATTGTACTTTAGAAGTCTATCATTTATTTCAAGAAGCTACTTTTACCATTACAATCAATTCTGTACATAAGTTTCCTTTCCCAGAAGTGAATCACATGGATAATATACAAATTTTAAAAGCAAAGGCATTAAATCACTACACATAATTACTTTTGATTTTACTGAAGTCTGTCACAAACTTCCCGAGACAAGGCTTAAGCAGTCCCGCTGTATGTGGTCCAGTCTTCAGTTTAGTATTTGTTTGTTTGTTTTTTGAGTCTCACTGTCACCCAGGCTGGAGTACAGTAGCACTCTCATGGCCACCACAGCCTCGACCCGCTGGGCTCAGGCAATCCTTCCACCTCAGCCTTACAAGTAGCTGGAACCACAGATGTGCGCCACCACATCCGGCTAATTTTATTTATTGTAAAAACGAGGTCTCGCCAAGTTGCCCAGGCTGGTGTCGAACCCCTAGGCTCAGGCAATTCTCTGGCCTCCACCTACCAAAGTGCTGGGATTACAGGCATGAGCCACCACACCCAGCTAGCTGAGTTTTTAAGAGAATAAGGTTCTTCAAGCATGTACTTCATGCAGGTAAACATGCCCTTTCAATGCTCCTCAACATGTCATTCAGAACTGTAATTCAGATCCTTCCCTGTCACTCAAAGTAAGAAAGGACAAATCTGCCTGTCAGGTTTACTGGTCCCTGGCTTTGTTTATTATTTAAAACAAGAATCAGCAAACTCATTCTGTAATAATTTAGATTTTTCAGGCCACATTTGGTTTCTGTCACATATTCTTTGTTGTTTTTTCCCCCAACTACTTAAAAATGTAAAAACCATTCTTAGCTCAAAGACCATAAGCAGACAGAGATCCAGTTTTGGCCCAAGGGTTGTGAAGTTTGCCATTTCTTGGTTTAAGCCTTTTCTAAAATTTTTCTAAGTGAATATGTGCTAAACTAATGTTGCTCAATAAACTAAGCAAAGATCTCTTATCACAGTGCTAAATGGAACATCCACAGATGTTATTAGGAAGAAGGGAACAGAGAGAAACCTACCAAACAGAATTTAGTGGTGTGATTAATAATTAAAGTCATATGAAACTGTCAAGAATAAAACCACACTTTAAAATACCCATTCTAAATCTATCACTGGTTCATGACAGAGGTGGGTGGAAAAAGAGACAAAGGCTCAACACCATTTATGGAAACAATCTCACAGAAAGATGAGCCTTACCGGTAACCCAAAATGTACTGCTTTCTTCACAGAATGCTCCAGCAGAACATAGCTATCGGATCTCTTCTGCCCCAGCACATAAAGCCAGCTCTGGCAAGAGAAATCATCAAAATATATCATAATAATGGTAATGGTTAATGTTCCAGTGAAATATCAGTGTGTCATAAGAGAGAACTACACATCTTCAAAATAAAAAAATTTTTAAAAAAGAACGATCTAAAAAGGGAGAAAATAAACACTCTAAAACACTCTTTCACGAATTATGAACCTTGAAACCTGCCAAACATATTAAAACCATTAAAACCAGACTGAAATAAAGAAGCCGTTAACCTGGTTTACCTTTGACAAGCCGTGATGAGTATTTCAGAAAAAAGCATAAAGCCCTCAAGTGGGGGGGGGCTTTTAATGAGAAAGAAGATTCTCAGGTGATTGTCAAATGGCTTCTGTGTTCTACTTGTGCTTGGTGGTTATCCTTTTATATGACATATGACATCTCACTCAGTTACTAGGTATAGCATACATTTTTTTGGTTAATGCCAATAGTTAAAGGTTTAGTCTTTCTTCGTGGCAAGTTGCATTAAAATATGCAGACAAGCAATAGCCCCAAAGCAGAACAGGTGTCACGAATTAAGAAAGGTAATATGGTTTGCCCTTTCTGAATTCCCACAACCACCTCACTACTTTCCCTTCGCTACTGAAGACCTTTGCTCCAACTTCAAAACAACCCAATTCACATGAAGCCTTACAGAAGGCCAACTCAACCCATGAGCAAAACTCCCAAGACCAGAGGATGGCCTCACCAAACAATGCTGGAGACAGACGTGGTCATTGGATTCCTGGGCAATCCTAATTGCCTCCTGCAGGGCGAGCTCTGCCTGTTGACTAATGACAGACTAAACATTAATATCCCATTAACAATTACAAACATGCACAAGCAACCATAGCAGGAAGTCATCTGCACACAATTCATCTGGAAGCTGTAACTATTTATGGGCTTATTCTCTCAGAGGCCTGCCCCAGCAGCAGGAAATATTAACAGTGGAGATATAGGGCAAGTCCCTTTTAAGGTGAATTTCTACTAAAAAGGGGCGTGAAGGAAAGGCTTTTATCTCTGTTTCTAACATGTTTATTTTTGTGGTCCTCTGCTGAGGAGAAGGGCAAGGAGAGGACAAAAGATTTTACTTTTCACTGCATTCCATTCTGCTTTATTTGAAGTTTTTCTTATTCGTGCATTTGTTACTTTTATCACTTTGTCAAGACTAGTTTTAACAAGTATCTTGAGGGTCACATACAGTGGCTCACACCTGTAATCCGGGCACTTTGGGAAGCTGAGGAGGGTGGATTGCTTGATCCCAGGAGTTCAAGACCAGCCTGGGCAACACAGCAAAACCTCGTCTCTACAAAAAAAAAAAAAAAAAATCAGAAAAACAGCCAGGTGTGGTGGCACATGCCTGTTGTCCCAGCTACTTGGGAGAGGCTAAGGTGGACTGCCTGAGCCCAGGAGGTAGAGGCTGCAGTGAGCTATGATCATGCCACTGCACTCCAGCCTGGGTGACGGAGACCTTGAGTCAAAAAAAAAGTATCTTATCTTGAGGATCCCCTCTTGTTGGCAGAGATCAAGGAGGGCTTATCTGCTACCTTTCATTTAAAAAAATGTATATAAATCAAGGAAGTGAGTGACCTAGGTGTATATCTCGAGTAAAAGTGTTCCCTGTCTCTAGGAAAATAATAGCAGTCCCCAGCGTCACTCTCTAACCCCTTATCCTGAGCTAACACTACCCGACATATTGTAATTATGCTTAGTGTTGTTTATTGTCTATCTCCCCAACAATAAGCTCCATAACAGGAATTTTTTTCCTTTTTTCGCTGCTGTATCCCCAGTACCTAGAATAATGCCTCGCAGCCGGGTTTGGTGGCTCAGCCTGTAATCCCGCGCCTTGGGAGGCTGAGGTGAGTGGATTGCCTGAGCCCGTGGGTTCGAGGCCTGCCTGGACAATTTGGCGAGACCTCATCTCTACAATAAATCAAAAAATTAGCCGGGCGTGGTAGCGCACGCCTGTAGTTCCAGCTACTTGGAAGGCTGAGATGGAAGGATCGCCGGAGCCCAGCAGGTCGAGGCTGCAGTGGCCGGGAGAAGCCACTGCACTCCAGTCTGGGCGATAGAGTGAGACTCCGACTCAAAAAAAAAAAAAAAGAATAATGCCTCACATACAGTAGATGCTCAAAACACAACTATATGGATTTTCAAGAAATCTCCACAATTCTTTTAGCTAAGTGACAAAGATTTACACAGGCCCATATATCCAGGACCAGAAACATAGAAGACTGAAGCTGAGTAAATCAGGAATCAAGAAAAACAAACACATTAATAAAAATCTACCTTTCAGCCGGGCTCGGTGGCTCAGCCTATAATCCCGCACCTTTGGGAGGCTGAGGTGAGTGGATTGCCTGAGCCCGTGAGTTTGAGACCCGCCTGGGCAGCGAGACCTCATCTCTACAGTAAATCAAAAAATCAACTGGGCGAGGTAGCGCATGCCTGTAATTCCGGCTACTCGGAAGGCTGAGGCGGAAGGATCGCCGGAGCCCAGCAGGCAAGGTGCGGTGGCCGGGAGTGGCTACTGCACTCCAGTCTGGGTGACTGAGTGAGACTCCAACTCAAAAAAAAAAAAAAAAAATCTACCTTTCCTCATGTATATTATGTCCAATTAGCTGTGTTCTACTTGTGCTTGGCGGTTATGCTTTTACAGGACACTGTCTCACCCAGTTACTAGGTATAGCATACTTTTTTTTTAATGCCAATAGTTAAAGATTTCACGGCATCCATTAAGTAACTGGGACTATAGGTGCAAGCCACCTGTAGTTAGGTGTCTATTCATTGATAATATCGTAAACATAAAGAAAATGTTCATCAAAAGATCATTTGTATCTAGAAATACAAATTTCCAAACCCTGTGGAAAGCAGTTTTTAACTAGGTTAAATATGCTATTGGTAAATATTACAAACGGCATTGCGATTACTTATGAGTACATTTTTTTTTTTTTTTTTTTTTTGAGTTGGACTCTCACTCTGTCTCCCAGACTGGAGTGCAGTGGCCACTCCCGGCCACCGCAGCCTCAACCCACTGGGCTCCGGCGATCCTTCTGCCTCAGCCTTCCAAGTAGCTAGAACTACAGGCGACGCTACCACGCCCAGCTAATTTTTTTATTTATTGTAGAGATGAGGTCTCGCCAAGTTGCCCAGGCGGGTCTTGAACCCACAGGTTCAGGCAGTCCACTCACCTCAGCCTCCCAAAGGCGCAGGATTACAGGCAGTGGCCAAGATCCAGTCTGGGTGACAGCTAAAAAAAAAAAAAAAAAAAAACCCAGAAAAACAAATAAGCAAAAATATTCTGCCCCTTAATTTGTACTTAACTTGCCAGCTCTCAGTCTTCTCTAGTAGCCATACTCTTGATCAGTGTAAGTCCTTTTCATCTGACCTTTTACTACATGAAGATGTCAAACACACGTTTGGCAAAATAATTTTTTCTCCGCACTAGACATCTCACGTCCAGCCCACATTATTTATATGGCATGGTTTCAAATGTCTGAATACTCTGAGACTGTCCCCACCCAAGCTCCAGCTTGTCTGTATCTCTTTAAAATCCTGGCAACTAGCTGTCTGGAAAAAAAAAAAGAAAAAACAAAACACCTAACAACAAATTAACAGAATCCCCTGGGTGTTGCCTGGCTCACAGAAGAAGGGCTAGAAGTCTCAATGCTTGAACTTTGGGCACTGTACTCCCATTAATATACCCTATAGTCTCTATTCAAGATGAGTATAGCACAGACCACATTTATCTCAACTGGAAACAAGCCACGGAGTGGGGGCATGGGGGCATGGAAGGAAACTCTTTCAATGAGTAATTTCACCATAATTCACATTATTTCATTGTTTTCAAGAGAGCCTCCAGGTTTTGAAAGTTGTTTTAAGGCTAGGTGTGGTGGTTCACGCTTATAATCCCAGCACTCTGGGAGGCCAAGGTGAGAGGATTGCCTGAGCCCCACATGTTCAAGAATAGCCCAGGTAACTTGGAGAGACTTCATCCCTACAATAAATCAAAAAATTAGCCAGGTGTGGCTAATTGCTGGGTGTGGTAGTGCGCACCCGTAGTTCTGGCTACTTGAAAGGCTGAGGCGAAAGAAAAAAAAAAAGAAAGTTGTTTTATCTCCTTTACTCTATTTACTAAATAATAACTGATCGATTTTCCTGTTCTATTCATTAAAAACCCAGGCATCTCTAGGCAACAGAATAAACCAATGTACCTCAATGAGCTGCCTGAACACTATCCAAAAGCAAACATGCAGCTTTTAGTAAGCCTGGGTAGTCTTTTTTTTTTTTTTTTTTTTTAGTTGGAGTCTCACTCTGTTGCCCAGGCCGGAGTGTACCTGCTGGGCTCCGGTGATTCTTCTGCCCCAGCCTTCCAAGTAGGTGGAACTACAGGTGTGCACTACCACACCCAGCCAATTTTCGATTTTTTGTAGCGACGAGGTCACGGCAACCGGGCTGGTCTAGAACCCGCGGGCTCAGGCAATCCATTCACCTTGGCCTCCCCAAGTGCTGGGATTACAGACTGAGCCACGGAGCCTAGCCTGGGTACTCTTTTATCCAGTAAAGGCACAACTGCCTTTGGGCTTTCTGAAATACTAAAAATAGCTTTGCAGCCCATTATTAACTCCCAAAAATCCTCTAGGGACTCTCTGGCCTCATGACCTAATTGCCTTTCCACGGAATGGCTATTGTTCTTAGAAGTAATGAAAGAAACCAAGCACTAAGACAGTGATGCTCAACAGCGACACCACAGGGCAGATGACTTAAATAGCAGGCTTCTGTTATCTTTTATTCCCGTTCAAAAAAGTTCCATCTTTGGAAGCTATTGACAAACCCAGGTTGAAAAGTCTTTTTTCTTTTCCTCTTCTTAAAAATAGGTTATTTTTTAAAATGCAACTCAATTAACATCTGAGAATTAGTCTCTTCAACGTCTCTTCTCCCTCCTCCTCCCGCCAGGAATATCAGATCTTTTATTGTCATCAGCTTCTTCCATTTCTGTAGGGACAGAAGTCTACAAACTTACTAGTGACCGAAGCGGCAGTGCAGGGCGGCGAGGTTCAGAGCAGCGTATCTCAAGCTCCGGCCATAGCCTTCTTCCCCATTACTTTTGCTTTCGGCTCCAGTAAGAATCAGGCGGTCAAAATAGTGAAGGAGACTGTGTGTTGAACTGAACACATCTTGGACACGAAGGTTGTTTAAGTAGCTGAGATAATGCTAAACAAGAAATAATCAGCATATTTTAAATGTTCTACTACCTCTTGTGCAAACTACTGCAGAGAGTTTTGCTGGCTGCAAACACTTATGTATCCCCTACACTTCTAAAAAGACCATCATAGTTTAGCCTAATCTTTTTCCCACAGGGAAAATAAAACAGGTTAAAGATACATTAGTTCACCTCAGAGGGAGTCCACAAATGAACAAACGCAATTCTGTTAGTATTTGTGTTGATCTTATCCTAAATATACTCCACTATGTCACTGGTTACATTAGGATCCATGGGTGATAGATGAGGGTAGCAGGTTTCACATAGTCCAGGTATTAAGGAACACCAAGAGTTCAAAATCATTAAAGATTTTGGCCGGGTGCAGTGGCCCAGGCCTGCAATCCCAACACTTTGAGAGGCAGAGGCGAGAGGATTGCCTGAGCCCAGGGGTTCAAGACCAGCCTGGGCAACTGTTAATTGTCTCCATTTTTTTCTGAATCACTGAATTATATTTCCCTCTTAATAGGCAGATCCCAGTTCCTAAAAAGGAAAACAGATTATTTCTACACATGGATAAAGTCAGATTTGAAATTCAAATACTGTTAAGAAAACTTTCAGAGTAAAAAATCCAATAAAGAATAGAATTACTGAAACTTTAAAAACAAATCATGTCTGAGCCCCTGGGTTCGAGTCCCACCTGGGCAACTTGGCAAGAACTCGTCTCTACAATAAATCAAAAATTAGCCGGGCGTGGTAGCACACGCCTGTAGTTCCAGCTACTTGGAAGGCTGAGGTGGAAGGACCACTGGAGCCCAGCAGGTTGAGGCTGCAGTAGCCAGGAGTGGCCACTGCATTCCAGTCTGGGTGACAGAGTGAGACTCCAATTCAAAAAAAAAAAGAAAAGCCAGGCTCGGTGGCTCAGCCTGTAATCCCGCGCCTTTGGGAGGCTGAGGTGAGCAGACTGCCTGGGCCCGTGGGTTCGAGATGCGCCTGGGCAGTGAGACCTCATCTCTACGATAAATCAAAAAAATCAGCTGGGCGTGGCAGCGCATGCCTGCAATTCCGGCTACTTGGAAGGCTGAGGCGGAAGGATCGCCGGAGCCCAGCAAGTCGAGGCTGCGGTGGCCGGGATCGGCCACTGCACTCCAGTCTGGGCGACAGAGTGAGACTCCAATTCAAAAAAAAAAAAAAATAGCCGGGCTCGGTGGCTCAGCCTGTAATCCTGCGCCTTTGGGAGGTGAGGTAGGTGGATTGCCTGAGCCCGCGGGTTCGAGACCTGCCTGGGCAGCAAGACCTCATCTCTACAATAAATCAAAAAATCAGCCGGGTGTGGTAGCGCATGCCTGTAATTCCGGCTACTTGGAAGGCTGAGTGGAAGGATTGCCGGAGCCCAGCAGGTCGAGGCTGCGGTGGCCGGAGCGGCCACTGCACTTCAGTCTGGGCGACAGAGTGAGACTCCAACTCAAACAAACAAACAAAAAAAAAACAAATCGACAATGACAAAAGAGAAAGAAAGAGAGTTTTTCAGCCCCAAACCTTATGTTTGGATCAGTCTGCTCCATCATCTCTACTCCAAAATTCACAATATCAGGGAGATAATAAATAAAAGAGAACATCAATAGATTGAAAAACTTCCCCACAGCCCAGGGACAGTAGGGGGAGCTTTGCAACCTGTGCTGAGTTGCTTACTAGTCAACATTATTTCCTTCAAGAACCTGGACCAAGGGGCTGATCTTTATTTGCATGGCTATAAAGAGTAGTCTTGTCATTCCTCTTTTTTTTTTTGAGTCGGAGTCTCACTGTTGCCCAGGTTGGAGTGCAGTGGCATGCTCATGACCACCACAGCCTTGACCTGCTGGGCTCTGGTAATCCTTCTGTCTCAGTCTCCCAAGCAGCTGGAACCACAGGCGTGTGTCATTACACCCAGCTAATTTTTTGATTTATAGTAGAGACAAGGTCTCATCAAGTTCCCCAGACTGGTCCCGAACCCACGGGCTCAGGCAATCCTTTCACCACTGCCTCCCAAAGTGCTGGAATTACACGTGTGAGCCACCACGCTTGGCTATCATTCCTTTTCAACTCAGCAACAGATTCAGGGGAAGACTCACCGCTTCAGCAAAATCAGGATTAAATTTCAGTAAATTGTTCAATTCTTTCTGCAAGGAAGCTGGAGTGAGGGCTTTGGTTTCATCATTCTTTAACAAAGAAGCCTGGAATTTAAAAACGACAGCTCAGTAGAAAGAAATGCTCAGTCAACATATGGAAATATATACTAACGAGAGTCACCTGATTTTTTTTTTTTTTTTACAGAGGTCCCTTTGGGCTCTGGCTCCTTATCTCACCAGCCCTAGGGGGCTGCCCGTCACTCTAAATACAATGAATGTGGAACCCACCACACACTCCTCTTCACCACACTCAATGTATTTCCTCTTCCTGAAACACCAAGCCTCCCAACCATCACTCCTCGTAGGCATACTCCCCCCAGGCCTAGCAGACCTATGCCCATGCCTAAGTCATCCTTCAGGTCCCAGTTTGGCCTCCAGCCACCTGCGGCTTCTACCTTTTAGACTCAGTGAGATCCTACATGCTCCCATAAGCCCTCTGTTTACTCTTCCTGTAGTACTATCAAACTACAGTAAAACTGCCAACTGCCAGTCTGACCCCACCCCAGACTGTAAGCTCCTTCCAGGAGGGTAATGTGTTTACATATCTTTGTATCTCCAGTGCCAGCAAAGGGCCTTATGGCATCCAGGTGTCATGACCACCCCTGGTTATTTGTTTCATATGATATCAGCAATGATGATATGAAATATGTAGGAAATAGTTCCAAATTAAATGTTTATATTTAACAGGGTTATGGACACTTTACTCCAATTTTACCCAGACAAATTTTTCTATAAGTAATAATTTCTAATTCCATTTTTATTTTTGAGTTGGAGTCTCACTCTGTCACCCACACTGGAGTGCAGTGGCACCCTCACAGCCACCGCAGCCTCAACCTGCTGGGTTCAGGCGATCCTTCCTCCTCAGCCTTCCAAGTAGTTGGAATTACAGGAATGCGCTATCATGCCCAGCTAAGTTTTTGATTTATTGTAGAGATGAGGTCTCCCCAAGTTGCCCAGGCGAGTCTAGAACCCATGGACTCAGGCAATTCTCTCACCTCAGCCTCCCAAAGTTCTGGGATTATAGCCGTGAGCCACCCAGCCTCAATTCCATTTTTAATTAACTAATTTTTGGTTTTTTTGAGTCAGAGTCTCACACTTTTGCCCAGGCTGGAGAGCAGTGGCATGATCACAACTCACCACAGCCTCAGACAACTGGACTCAAGTGATCTTCCCCTCTGCCTCCCAAGTAGCTGAAACCACAGGCACGTGCCACCACACCCAACTAATATTTTTTATTTTTTGTACAGATGAGGTCTCACTGTGTTGACCAGAATCTACTTTTATTATATTACCAAAAATTCCAAAAATACAGAAAAATTACATAAAAAAACAAAATCACCTTAAGTGTATTTTATCCTAGTCTTTTTCCTGTGTGATTATATGTGTCTGTGTATATGTGTGTATATGGAGATATACATATATACACATATATGTATAAATATACTCACACACACATATATATATACACACACATTATACTTTTAACAAAATTAGAATATATGTAATTTTACTTCCTATTCTTTTCATTTAGTAATATATTAAATGCCAGGTGTAAAGCCAGGCTCGGTGGCTGAGCCTGTAATCCCGTGCCTTTGGGAGGCTGAGGTGAGTGGATTGCCTGAGTCCAGGGTTCGAGACCTGCCTGGGCAACTTGGCGAGACCTCATCTCTACAATAAATTAAAAATTAGCCGGGCGTGGTAGCGCGTGTCTGTAGTTCCAGCTCCTTGGAAGGCTGCGGTGGCCGGGAGCAGCCACTGCACTCCAGTCTGGGCGACAGAGTGAGACTCCAACTCAAAAAACAAAACAAAACAAAACAAAAAAAAACAACAAAAAAAATAAATGCCAGGTGTAGTGGTTCACACCTGTAATCCCAGCATTTTGGAAGGTGGAGGCAAGAGGACTGCCTGAGCCCACGGGTTCAAGACCAGCCTGGGCAACTTGGCGAGACCTCATCTCCACAATAAATTAAAAAATTAGCCAGATGTGGTGGCACTCGCCTGTAGTTCCAGCTACTTGGAAGGCTGAGGTGGAAGGATCACCTGAGCCCAGCAGGTCAAGGCTGCAGTGGCTGTAAGCATGCCACTGCACTCCAGCCTGGGAGGCAGAGTGAGACTCCGACTCCAAAAAAATATTAATAATAATAATATAGTATAAACTTTGCTTAATCAGATAATCTTTATAAATGATTTCTATCCTATTTATTATAAATACTTTTTTACGCTGGGCTCGGTGGCTCAGCCTGTAATCCCGCGCCTTGGGAGGCTGAGGTGAGTGGACTGCCTGAGCCCGCGGGTTCGAGACCCACCTGGGCAACTTGGGGAGACCTCATCTCTACAATTAATCAAAAATCAGCCGGACGTGGTAGCGCGCACCTGTAATTCCAGCTACTTGGAAGGCTGAGGCGGAAAGATCGCCAGAGCCCAGTGGGTCGAGGCTGCGGTGGCCGGGAGTGGCCACTGCACTCCAGTCTGGGCGACGGAGTGAGACTCTAACTCAAATAAATAAATAAATAAATAATAAATAAATAATTTAAACATTTTTTTGTTTGCCTTTGCCTTTTAATTTTGTTAGAATGTGTTCAGACACACACCATTTTCAATGTTTATACTGAAAAATCAGATTATCTTCTCCATATTTTCTTCCACAGCTTTTTTTTTTTTTTGAGTTGGAGTCTCACTCTGTCAGGGTAGAGTGAGGTGACAAACTCATAGTCACTGTAGTCTTGATCTGCTGGGCTCAGGGAATTCTTCTATCTCAGCCTTCCAAGTAGCTGGAACCACAGGCATGTGCTACCACGCATGGCTAATTTTTTTTGAGTTGGCGTCTCACTCTGTCACCCAGGCTGGAGTACAGTGGCACACTCACGGCCACCCCAGCGTCGAACCGCTGGACTCCGGTGATCCTTCTGCCTCAGCCTTTCAAGTAGCCGGAACTACAGGCACACGCTACCACGCCCGGCTAATTTTTGATTTATTGTAGAGACGAGGTCTCACCAAGTTGTCCAGGCTGGTCTTGAACCCACGGGCTCAGGCAATTCACTCACTTGGCCTCCCAAAGTGCTGGGATTACAGGCTATAACTTTTCTTTTTTTTTTAATTATAGAGATGAGGTCTTGTCAAGTTGCCCAGGCTGATCTCGAACTCATGGGCTCAAGCAATCCTCTCACCTTGGCATCCCAAAGGACTAGGATTATAGGCATGAGCCACAGCACCCGTCTTCCATAACTTTAATTATTATTATTATTATTATTACTGTTTTTATTTTTTTGAGTTGAAGTCTCACTCTGTCACCCAGACTGGAGTGCAGTGGCTACTCCTGGCCACCACAGCCTCGACCTGCTGGGCTCCGGCGATCCTTCCGCCTCAGCCTTCCAAGTAGCCAGAACTACAGGCGCGCGCTACCACGCTGGCTGATTTTTGATTTATTGTAGAGATGAGGTCTCGCCAAGTTGCCCAGGCGGGTCTCGAACCTGCGGGCTCAGGCAATCCACTCACCTCAGCCTCCCAAAGGCACGGGATTACAGGCTGAGCCACTGAGCCCGGCTTCCACAACTTTTATATTGATAAAGTCTTTCCCCATCCAAAGATCAGCTAAAACTTAACATATATTTCCTTCTAGTCTAATTATAGCTTTACATATCTACATTCAACCCTTTAATCCATCTGTAATTTACTGAGGTAAGAGGGTGAGATGAGGATCCAGTTGTACTTTTGTCTCTATAGATAGTCTATGATGTAGGTTTCCTAATATGTTTGAAATTCATCTGCAGAGGTGATCCCATCACTTTTATTTAGACCTAAATTAAAACCTTCTGCAAAAAGAAAATATTAAAATCAGAAAAAACTAGACAGAGCAAAAATTTTAAAAATTCTATGCTGAAAATAACAGCAGAAAAATGTTCAGCTTAAGTTATCAAATAAATGAAAAAATAGGGCTTGAAAAGCAACAACTTATTTGCACCAAAGTATACTGATGTCCGCTACTTGAAATACATCAAAAATAAGATGGGGCGTGTGGCGGCTCATGCCTGTAATCCCAGCACTTTTGGGACGCCAAGGCAAGAGGCCAGGAGTTCAAGACCAGGCTGGACAATGCAGTAAAACCTCATCTCTACAACAAATTAAAAAAATAGCTGGGCATGGTGGCATGCGCCTGCAGTCCTAGCTACTCAGGAAGCAGAGGTGGAAGGATCGCCCGAACGCAGGCAGTTGAGGATGTGGTGAGCTGTGATGGTGCCAGTGTACTCCAGTCTAGGCAACAGAGTGAGACTAAAATAAGATAAAATAAATAAAGTGAAATAAAATGGTGGTTAAATAGAGACTGGGTAGAAATGTGATGAATGGAACAAAAATATTATAGAACTTAGGTGATGGATATATGGATAGTCACTGTGCAATGTTTTTCAAGTTTTATTTATATTTGAAAATGTCCATGATAAGACATTGGGAAAAGAAAAGTAAGTCTTCTAAATCACATGTTTTTGGGCTGGTAGTCACATACCATTATTAAATGAATCTGCACTGTAACCTTAATAGAAAAATAAAATCACACACCAAATAGGAAAGGACACATATCCACAACCGCACTGTGAGAGAAGAGAGGACCACAAGTGAGAGCCAATGCAGAGTCACTAATCAACCTCTGAACACAACAGGCAGATACCAAGATGTATGTCACAGGATATGACATAAAGTTCACAATAAATTACAGAATGAACATACCTGCTGAGAAAGAAAAAACTCTGCTTGTTTTTGGGACAGAGGCCCACTGCAAGATACCTCCTCTTCTCTGGGAAAAACAAAAATAAAAATAGCAAAGAATTACACATAAGTGAAAGCAGTAACATTTACAAAATCAAATAAATTATCAGAAAAGTTTAAAAACCTTAACTCTCTCTTCTCTGAAATCTAAAATATATACCTAAAAAGTAATGCTGAGACCCAAAAGTAAAGGCAGAGAGCCCAGAAAGAGACCCTTGAGATACAGTCCAATGATTTTTGATAAGGATGTTAAGGTCATTAATTGGGAAAAGGACAGTTTTTTCAACAAACATTCTTTTACCCACATGCAAAAGAATGCAGTTGGACCCTAATCTAATACCATACAAAAAATCAAAAGGGATCAAAGACTGAAATGTAAGACCTGAAGCTATAAAACTCTTAGAAGAAAACATACAGTAAAGGCATCACAAAGTCGGATTTGGCAAGAATTTTTTCTTTCTATTTATTTATATTTTTTATTTTTGAGTTGGAATCTCACTTTGTCACCCAGACTGGAGTGCAGTGGCCGCTCCCGGCCACCGCAGCCTCAACCTGCTAGGCTCCAGTGATCCTTCCGCCTCAGCCTTCCGAGTAGCTGGAACTACAGGTGCGTGCTACCATGGCTGGCTAATTTTTGATTTATTGTGGAGATGAGGTCTTGCCAAGTTGCCCAGGCAGGTCTCGAACCTACGGGCTCAGGCAATTCACTTACCTTGGCCTCCCAAAGCATGGGATTACAGGCTGAGCCACCAAGCCCTGCCTTTCTTTTTATTTTATTTTATTTTATTTTTTTAGTTGAAGTTTACTCTGTCACTAAGGCTGGAGGCAATGGAACACTCACGGCCGCCGCAGGCTCAACCTGGTGGACTTAGGTGATCCTTCCGCCTCAGCCTTCCAAGTAGCTGGAACTACAGATGCGTGCTATCATGCCCGGCTTAATTTTTTTATTTACTGTACAGATAAGGTCTCACCAAGTTCCCCAGGCTGGTCTCCAACCCCCAGGCTCAGGGAATCCTCTCACCTCAGCCTCCCAAAGTGCTGGGATTATAGGCTGAGCCACCACGCCAACCAAAAATTTTTTTTTTTTTTTTGAGTTGGAGTCTCACTCTGTCGCCCAGACTGGAGTGCAGTGGCCACTCCCAGCCACCGCAGCCTCGACCTGCTGGGCTCTGGTGATCTTTCTGCCTCAGCCTTCCGAGTAGCTGGAACTACAGGTGTGCACTACCACACCCGGCTAATTTTTAATTTGTGGTAGAGATGAGGTCTCGTCAAGTTGCCCAGGAGGGTCTTGAACCCGCAGGCTCAGGCAATCCACTTACCTCAGCCTCCCAAAGGTGCAGGATTACAGGCTGAGCCACCGAGCCCAGCTTAAAAAAGCAATTTTAAAAATGGGCAGAAGTAGGCCAGCATGGTGGTTCATGCCTATAATCCTAACTACTTGGAGGCTAAGGCTGGAGGATCACTTGAGGCCAGTAGTTTAAGACAGCCTGGGAAACCTAGCAAGACATCATCTCTACAAAAATCATTTTTAATCTTTTGAGTTGGAGTCTCACTCTGTCACCTAGTCTGAAGGGCAGTGGCAGGCTCCCCAGCCACTGCAGTCTTGACTTGCTGGGCTCAAGCGATTCTTCTATTTCAGACTTCCAAGAAGCTACAATTAAGCATGTGCCATCATGCCCAGCTAATTTTTTTACTTTTGTAGACGTGAGGTCTCACTATGTTGCCCAGACCGGTCTTGAATCCGTGGGCTCAAGCAATCCTCTGGCCTCCGCCTTCCAAAGTGCTGGGATTGCAGGCATGAGTCACCGAGCCTGACAAAAAAAAATTTTTCTAATAGACTAGACATTTCTCCAAAGAAAATATACTAATGACCAATAAGCACATGAAAAGATGCTCAACATCAATTATCATTAGGGAATTGAAAATCAAAACCACATCATTAGTATGGCTACTACCAAAAAAACCCCCAAAAACCAGAAAAATGCTAGTGAGGTTATTGAGAAACTGGAAGCTCTATGCATGTTGGTGAGAATGTAAAATGTTTGTTTTGTTTTGAGTTGGAGTCTCACTCTGTCACCCAGACTGGAGTGCAGTGGCCGCTCCCGGCCACCGCAGCCTCAACCTGCTGGGCTCCAGCGATCCTTCCGCCTCAGCCTTCGAAGTAGCTGGAATTACAGGCATGCGCTGCCATGCTCAGCTAATTTTTTTATTTATTGTAGAGATGAGGTCTCACCAAGTTGCCCAGCCGGGTCTCGAACCCGCGGGCTCAGGCAATCCACTCACCTCAGCCTCCCAAGGCACAGGATTACATGCTGAGCCACCGAGCTGGCTGAGACCTCACCTCTACAATAAATCCAAAAATTAGCCGAGCGTGGTAGCACGCACCTGTAGTTCTGGCTACTTGGAAGGCTGAGGCGGAAGGATCAGTGGAGCCCAACAAGTTGAGGCTGCAGTGGCCAGGAGCGGCCACTATACTCCAGTCTGGTGCCAGAGTGAGACTCCAACTCAAAAAAAAAAAAAAAAAAAAACCAGAATAATTCCATCTATGTAGGACAGGAGACTTGCCAGCTATACTGTTACTTAACATGCATATCTTTCCCTTGCTAACTTTAATACAAATTTCTAGGGCAAGAAAAATAATTTAGCCGGGCTCAGTGGCTCAGCCTGTAATCCCGCGCCTTTGGGTTGAGTGCTGAGCTGAGGTGAGTGGATTGCCTGAGCCCGTGGGTTCGAGACCCGCCTGGGCAGACGAGACCTCATCTCTATAATAAATCAAAAAATCAGCCGGGTGTGGTAGCACATGCGTATAATTCTGGCTACTTGGAAGGCTGAGGCGGGAGGATTGCCGGAGCCCAGCAGGTCGAGGCTGCGGTGGCCAGGAGCAGCCACTGCATTCCAGTCTGGGCGACAGAATGAGCCTCCAACTCAAAAAAAAAAAAAAAAAAAAAAAAAATTTATCTGAAGAAAAGAAAATAAAACTTCCAATACTGAAAGGAAGAAAGAGAAATAAATGAAAGAAAGGAAGTAAGGTGGAAGGGTAGGGGTTTTTAAAAAAACTTTGAAGTAGCCGGGCTCGGTGGCTCAGCCTGTAATCCCGCGCCTTTGGGAGGCTGAGGTGAGTGCACTGCCTGAGCCCGTGGGTTAAAGACCCGCCTGGACAACTTGGAGAGACCTCATCTCTACAATAAATCAAAAAAGTTGGCCAGGCGTGGTAGCGCGTACCTGTAGTTCCAGCTACTTGGAAGGCTGAGGCGGAAAGATTGCCGGAGCCCAGCAGGTCGAGGCTGCGGTGGCCGGGAGTGCCCACTGCACTCCAGTCTGGGAGACAGAGCGAGACTCCAACTCCCAAAAAAGAGAAAGTTATTTGGAGAGGCATGGAGAAAAAAAGCTGCAAGTGGGCCGTGCCAGGTGGCTCACACTTGTAATCCCAGAATGTTGGGAGGCAGAGGGGGGAGGACTGCCTGAGTCCAGGAGTTCAAGACCAGCCTGGACAAAAAAGCGAGAGCTGTCTCTGCCAAAAAAAGAAATAAAGAAAGAAAACATTATCCAGGCAAGGTGGCACACACTTGAAGTCTCAGCTACTCCAAAGGCTGAGGCGAAAAGATCACCTAAGCCCAGGAGGTTGAGGCTGCAGTGAGCCATGAATGTGCCACTGCACTCCAGCCTGGGCAAGTTAAGTCCCCAACTAAAAAAAAAAAAAAAAAAAAAAGCGCTGGGCTCAGCCTGTAATCCTGTGCCTTGGGAGGCTGAGGTGAGTGAATTGCCTGAGCCCGCGGGTTCGAGACTCGCCTGGGCAACTTGGCAAGATCTCTTCTCTACAATTAATAAAAAAATCAGCTGTGCGTGGTAGCGCGCACCTGTAGTTCCAGCTACTTGGAAGGCTGAGGCGGCAGGATCACCGGAGCCCAGCAGGTCGAGGCTGTGGTGGCCGGGCGCGGCCACTGCACTCCAGTCTGGGCGACAGTGAGACTCCGACTCAAAAAAAAAAAAAAGCTGAAAGTATTGGGGATGGGGCTACCTTGTATTCAGGGAAGCCTATGTGAGGACATCTGAGCTGGGAGCAAACAAGATAAAATACCAGGAAAGAGCATTCCAGACAATCTGAGGCAAGCACTGGCTTAGAGCATTCAAGACACTGAAAGTCAGAGCACTTAAACTGCTGTAAGTGAAGGAGAGGGTAGAGAGAGGTCAGGGAAGACAACGGGGCGAAGTCACACAGGCACCAAGGCCAGCGAAAGCTCAGATCTCTCTCTAGATGCCAAGACAGTCAATAGTGGGTTTGAGGCAGAAGAATGTTGTGATCTGATTTATATTCTTAAAGGTTCCCCTGGATGCTGCCTGAGGAAGACTATAGGGAGACAGGAGTGGAGGCAAGGAGATCACAGAGAGGCTAGTGCAGTCATCCAGTAGAGATTCAGTGCTTGGATTCCAGGGGTAGCAGTGGTGATAAGAGGAAGTAGCAAAGTGGGTGAACGGACAGACCGAGAATGGGAAGCCATTTTTCATCTTGTGCTTAAACCCTGACACAATGATGAGAAAGTAGAAGGTATGCTTTTGGAGAAATGCACACTTTAGGTATAATTAACTTTACCGACTTTGTCTTTTGAAAAACAAACTTCCAGGTATCTGAGGTATCTCATAGCAGCAATCAAGCTTGCCTAGAGTAAAGGGAATTTACAAGGCCTAAGACATCATGCATTGGGCAAGGACTGTAAAAGTCATGAAACTTGTAATTACAAAAGTTATGATCACTTAGAGGGGGAGCAGGTGGGGGTTCGATCTTCCAGTAAACTGGGCCCTATCTACAGGGAAGCCAAGGATTCCCCCGAAGCTACCCACTGGGAATGCCTAGGAGATAAGGGGAGGCACCCTCCACTAGCTCTAAGGAATGTCATTTGGGAAGGTGCAGAAGAATTAGAATCCTCGTCACGGCCTTCTTGAGGGGCTATGATAACGTAGGCGGACATTAATGGCTCTCTGTGTCATCAGATCTCCAAGACATCCACAGGTGGTCGACAAGGAAGTCACGGCAGTCATGTGCAACATCTCCAAGAAAAGGATTTAAACCAGGATTCTGGGGGGCTACGATGCCACACTCACCTAGAGTGTAGGCCCACTCCCTGTCTGAGGGGGATGAACTTTTCTTTTTTTCTTGAGTTGGAGACTCACTCTGTCGCCCAGACTGAAGTGCAGTGGCCGCTCCCGGTCACCGCAGCCTCGACCTACTGAGCTCCAGTGATCCTTCCGCCTCAGCCTTCTGAGTAGCTGGAATTACAGGCGTGCGCTACCACGCCCGGCTGATTTTTGATTTATTGTAGAGATGAGGTCTCGCCAAGTTGCCCAGGCAGGTCTTGAACCCGCGGGCTCAGGCAATCCACTCACCTCAGCCTCCCAAAGGCACGGGATTACAGGCTGAGCTACCAAGCCCGGCTAGGGGGTGAACTTTTCTTAAATAAATCTTTTCTTCTCTCACCTCTTTGTGTCGCAATTCTTTGCAATCTACTTGGATCTCTGGGTTGCCAGCACGCACTTCCAGCTTGCCAGCCCTTGCAGTGCTTCGCGCCTCTCTCTATCCACCCTCTCCCTGTCCGTCCATACCCTAACAGTGGGGACCAAAGTGAGTCCCAAACTTTACCTGTACAATGACCATTTGTGTACCTAATCCTGAATTGTACCCCACGTCTTTAAAATAAAAAAAAAATTTAAAAAGAGAGAAGTGAGGCCGGGCTCGGTGGCTCAGCCTGTAATCCCAGCACTTTGAGAGGCCGAAGTGAGTGGACTGCCTGAGCCTGCGGGTTCGAGACCCACCTGGGCAACTTGGCAAGACCTCATCTCTACAATAAATCAAAAATTAGCCGGGTGTGGTAGTGCACACCTGTAGTTCCAGCTACTTGGAAGGCTGAGGCAGAAGGATCGCCGGAGCCCAGCAGGTCGAGGCTGCAGTGGCCGGGAACAGCTACTGCACTCCAGTCTGGGTGACCGAGTGAGACTCCAACTCAAAAAAAAAAAAAAAAAGAGAGAAGTGAACTAGTTCCAAACATATTGGGGAAGAAGAACTGACCAATGTGCTGAGGCATCTACTGAGGGACTGGGGTAAAGGACAGGAAGGAACCAAGGACACTCCTGGGTTTTGAGCTTGAACAACTAGATAAGCAATGGCACTACTTCCCCAGAGCCTAGACTGTAGAAACCATTTGATAAAATTTCACTGAATTAATCAACTGTTAATTCACTCTGATGTAATGAATACTACCAGTCAGCATCCCAACAGAAAACAAATGGCACGTTGAAATTGAGTACTTTGGCCGGGCTCGATGGCTCAATCTATAATCCAAGCATATTGGGAGGCCAAGGCGAGTGGATTGCCTGAGCCCACAGGTTCGAGACTAGTCCGGGCAACTTGGCAAGAACTTGTCTCTAGAAAAAATTTTAAAAATTGGCTAGGCGTGGTAGCACGCACCTGTAGTTCCAGCTACTTGGAAGGCTGAGGCAGAAGGATCGCCAGAGCCCAGCAGGTCGACACTAGGGTGGCCATCAGTGTGCCACTGCCCTCCATCTTGGAGACAGAGTGAGACTCCAACTCAAAAAAAAAAAAAAAAAATTGAGCCTTGTGCAGTGGCTCAAGCCTGTAATCCTAGCACTTTGGGAGGATGAGGCGAGAGGATTGCCTGAGTTCAGGGGTTCAAGACCAGCCTGAGCAACATGGCAAGACCTCGTCTCTACAATAAATAAAAAAAATTAGCCAGGCGTGGTGGCACATGCTGTAGTTCCAGCTACTTAGAAGGCTGAGGCAGAAGGATCACCTGAGCACAGCAGGTCAAGGCTGCAGTGGCCATGAGTGTGCCACTGCACTCCAACCAGGGTGACAGAGTGAGACTCCAACTCAAAAAAAAAAAAAGTTGAGCACTATGGCTCATGCCTGTAATCCCAGCACTTTGGGAGGCTGAGGTGAGAGGGCTGCCTGAGCACACGGGTTCAAGACCAGCCTGGGTAACTTGGCAAGCCCTCATTTCTACAATAAATCAAAAAATTAGCCAGGTGTGGTCGCATACTCCTGTAGTTCTACCTACTTGAAAGGCTGAGGCGGAAGGATCGCCTGAGCCCAGCAGGTCAAGGCTGCAGAGGTCATATGCAGCGTGTCACTGTACTCCAACCTGGGCAACAGAGTGAGACTCCAACCCAAAAAAAAGAAATTGAGTGATTTGAGAAGAGATGAACAGAGGGTCACTTACAAAAGAAGGGGTAGGGACAGAAAAGACATAAAGGACAATAAAATCCCCAGGGCTGGTAAAGGTGGGCACCTTTGCACCTCAGCCCTGGGAATACTTGCTCAGTTCCTAAACCCCTGAAGGAGTGCAGAGGGGGCCACCTGACAGAAGCTGTGACCTACAGGCAAATCCCCATGACCCCAAAGGAAGGGAGCCAATGTACCCACAACCTGACCTCACGCTCCTCGGCCCCTGGGATTTCCCACCAGTGCCTCCCATTGGCCAGTCACAAGTCAGAGGGCACGGAGCCCACTGATGCAGCCCTTAGCAGCCAATGTCCTGGATCTGGAGTACACAAACAGTGAACGCATGAGAGTTTCCTGCACTTGAACTTACACTATTTTGCAGGGAAAGAATCCCTACCAGAAAACCCAAGTTACCTTACAGATACATCAAGTTCTTCTTTTTCCATTTTTCTTTCGCCCTCTTCTCTACTGGTCAATTCCATATCAGCATCCTCCACTGTCTTTCTCTCACCGTTTTGAAAGTACTGCTGAAGGGCAGTGTACAGCTTAAACACTTGGCTGAAAGAAAGCTTACTGTAGGCCAAGATCATGTGCCGCAGAAATAAGCCTACAAAATAAGACCACAGACAGGGTAAAAGCATTAACTGAAATCCAGGTTACATAATGCCAATAATGGTTTGTCACAATTCTTTCTACAAAATAATCAGAAAGAGGCACTTGCAGTGGCTGTTCCCTCTGGAGCTTCTTTTCCTGTCCTTTACAAGGCTGGTTTTCTTTTTCTTATTCAGGGCTAGTCTTCCCGCCCCTCCTCCTCCATCTCTATCCCTTAAGGCCTCCATTTTACTTTCTTCATGGCTGTTACAACTAACTGAAATTATCTTTCTTATTTGTTTCCTTTTACCATCTGGATCCCCCCACCAGAAGGTCATCTCCATAGGAGGTAAGTCCACATCTACCTTGGACGTCAGAGCCTGGCACATAGGAAGAGGTCAAGAAGTTGATGTTGAATAACATAAAAATGACCATGCACAAAAGACGGACGAGAAGCACAGGCGGAGCATGGATACAAAACTAACCGAAAAGCGTCAAAGAAACATCACATAGGCCTTGGTCTTGCATACTAGAGCACCAATACGTTTCTACTCACCTCTCGTCATAAGTCTGGCTGGTGACCCTCACTTACAGTTGCACAGTGCAGGCAAGTGATCCGGGACTGTGAGAAAGAGCTGGGAAACCCTAAAGCCCCAGGACCAGGCTCTGACTCTTACTATTGTAGACAAAACAGAAGGTGCTTTTCCACAAGTTCATTATTTAACTACAGATCAAAATGGCAAGGCAATATATACAAACTACCACACGGCCATCCACCCCACAGTGGCTGTTCACAGATACAGCGCAGTAACGACAGATGTGACTAGGGAAGCTACTCACTTCAGTGAGACCCACTCTGCTCTTACAAGACTTTCATACCTACTACACTTGTTTTGTGAACCTCTGGTTCAGTTCCCGAAAAGGAATCTGAAAGGTCATCAAAAAACTGCTCCATATCCTTCAACTCGCCTTCAGCCATCAGTTTGATTCTGAATGAGAAAATTGAAGTGCACAATTCAGGAAGGTCTTTGGAACATCTCACATTTTGTAGTGCTCAACTATCTAAAATAAACCTATTTTAAAGGAAATTCAAGGATTTGTATAAAATGGTGGCTCACAAAACATACTTTATAATCTAAAATGTTACTCTCATATTTCTGAAAAAACCTCTTTTCATTGCTGTTTTCCTGATCATAAAATCTGTCAAATTATCACAGCAGCTAGTAAAAATGGAATTCTCAGCAACAATTAAAAAGAATGAAGTAGGGCCAAATGCAGCGGCTCACATCTATAATCCCAACACTTTAGGAGGCAGAGGTGAGAAGACTGCCTGAGTCCACAGGTTTGAGGCCTGGGCAACTTGATAAGACCTCGTCTCTACAATAAATTTTTACAATAAATTTCCACAGATTTTTTTTTTTTTTGAGTTGGAGTCTCACTCTGTCGTCCATACTGGAGTGCAGTGGCCACTCCCGGCCACCGCAGCATCGACCTGCTGAGCTCCGGTGATCCTTCAGCCTCAGCCTTCCAAGTAGCTGGAACTACAGGCGCACACTACTACACCCGGCTAATTTTTTTTTTTTTTTTTGAGTTGGAGTCTCACTCTGTCAACCAGACTAGAGTACAGTGGCCGTTCCCGGCCACCGCAGCTTTGACCTGCTGGGCTCCGGCGATCCTTCCGCCTCAGCCTTCCAAGTAGCTGGAACTGCCGGCGCGCGCTACCACACCTGGCTAATTTTTGATTTATTGTAGAGATGAGGTCTTGCCAAGTTGCCCAGGCGGGTCTCGAACCCATGGGCTCAGGCAATCCACTCACCTCAGCCTCCCAAGGCGTGGGATTACAGGCTGAGCCACCAAGCCCGGCTCTACAGAATTTTTTAAAAGCTATAAAACAGCATGCTTAATGTTATCCGTTTTTTAAAAAATTAAGTAATGGTACTTGGGAAAACAATCTAGAATAATAAAGATACTGTTGTTTTTTGTTTTTTGTTTGAGTTGGAGTCTCACTCAGTCGCCCAGACTGGAGTGCAGTGGCCGCTCCCGGCCACCACAGCCTCAACCTGCTGGGCTCCGGCGATCCTTCCGCCTCAGCCTTCCGAGTAGCCGGAAATTACAGGCACGCGCTACCACGCCCGGCTGATTTTTTATTTATTGTAGAGATGAGGTCTCGCAGCCCAGGCGGGTCTCGAACCCGCGGGCTCAGGCAATCCACTCACCTCAGCCTCCCAAAGGCGCGGGATTACAGGCTGAGCCACCGAGCCCGGCTAAGATACTGTTTTTAAAGAAGTAATTACCACATATCCTCTTGCAATTTTCATCTACCTTGACACCTGTTCATATAGACAGAAGAAAATGAAGTTTACCTGATCTGTACTGAATTCGCCAGCTGAGGACAAGAGTCTTCAATTAATTTGTATAGTTTTGACAGTGTAATATCTGGGCCCTAAGTAAAGGAGAGAAAGAAGACATGGATACATTTTAATCAGCTGGAGACTGAAAAAGAACTGCAAACATAAATTCATTGATCAACCCCCCTGCTTTAATGATTATTCCAAATATAAAATCTCAAATCAAGGTTTTTCTATCTACCTAAAACACTGAAGTAATACTTCATCCTTTCATACTATTTTTTTCTGAGTTGGAGTCTACGTCACTTAGACTAGAGTACAGTGGCACATTCATGGCTCACCGCAGCCTCAGCCTCCTAGGCTCAGGCGATCCTTATGCCTCAGCCTCCCAAGTAGCAAAGACTACAGGTCCATGCCACCATGCCTGGCTTTTTTTTGGGGGGGGAAGTGGGTAAAGACGTTTTGCTGTGTTGCCTAGGCTGCTCTCAAACGCCTGGGCTCAAGCAATCCTCTCATCCTGGCCTTGGCCTCCCAGAGTGGCATTGCAGGCGTGAGTCACTGTGCCCATCCTGTTTTTATTTAGTCAGTGTTTTCTGACTAAACAAAATATTAAAATGGTCTAAAATGGGGGGGAGCATAGGATTTATAGTCTGAGGATCCACTGTTCCTTCCTTCCTAGTTTTGTAATCATGGCAAAATTGTGACCTCTTTGAGCCCCAATTTTCTTCGGCAGTAAAATGAAGATAACAACAAACATCATCTCTGGGGTTAGTGTAGTGGTTCATGCCTGTAATCCCAGTGCTTTGGGAGGCTGAGGCAGGATGATAGCTTGCAGCCAGGAGTTCAAGACTATCCTGGGCAACATAGTGAGACCTCATTTTTCAAAAAAATCTAAAAATTTACCAGGTGTGAAACCTGTATTCTCAGCTACTAGGGAGGCTGAGGCAGGAGGATTACTGCAGCCCAGGAGGTGTGACAGTGAGCTATCACACCACTGCATTCCAGTTGTAGGTGACAGAGCAAGACCCTATCTCAAAAATAACAATAAAATAATAGAAAGCATCTCCCTTGTTTTTTGGCAAAAATTAAGTAAGATAATGCAAGTGCTGGCCAGGTTCGGTGGCTCAACCTACAATCCCAGCACTTTGGGAGGCTGAGGCAAGTGATTTGCCTGAGCCCACAGGTTTGAGACCAGCCTGGGCAACTTGATGAGACCTCGTCTCTATAATTAAAAAAAAAAAAAAAATTTGCTGACCATGGTATGTGCACCTGTAGTTCCGGCTACTTT
>JAPVLO010002263.1:0-38365 GCA_027257055.1 Cephalopachus bancanus | reverse complement strand
GGAAAGCATTAAACATACATCACATAGCCGGGCTCGGTGGCTCAACCTGTAATCCCGCGCCTTTGGGAGGCTGAGGTGAGTGGATTGCCTGAGCCCACGGGTTCGAGACCCGCCTGGGCAGGAGACCTCATCTCTACAATAAATCAAAAAATCAGCCGGGCGTGGTAGCGCATGCCTGTAATTCCAGCTACTTGGAAGGCTGAGGCAGAAGGATCGCCGGAGCCCAGCAGGCGAGGCTGTGGTGGCCGGAGCGGCCACTGCACTCCAGTCTGGGTGACAGAGTGAGACTCCAACTCAAAAAAAAAAAAAAAAAAAAACATACATCACAGATGTTCTTGGGGGAAGCCTTAGAGGACTGCCAAGCGCCTGTCGCATGAGCCAATTTAAATGCATGGAGAAAACAAGTACCTCAAAGGTTATCAAAAGAGCAAGTCTCAGGTACCCTAAGAGAGGAAGTTTATTCATCGGGAGCCTAGAGAAAACACTTAGGTAAAAAATGATAATTTGGGAAACTGCTGTTCTTGGTGAATCTGAGTCTTGTTAACATTGGTCTACTATACTGCATTACTTGCTCCAAATGGCCTTATTCTATAATATATATTAATTACTCCAATTTAGTAATATAAATAACATGTTCCCTTCATGTTCTTTCCAGAGTAGGCAGAGGAGGTGTATTTGCTATGAGTCTTGAAGGGTGAAGAGAGGACCTGTCTGTCTTTCAATAGAAGTCAGTAGAGGAGAGGGTTCAGTGATTGTGTCCCCATCACCAAGTGCCACTTAATGGCACTGTGCCAGGACCCTGGGAAAGCTCCATCCATCATTACTGACCATGGAACCGCTGTGTGCACCTGAGGGTGTTAGTGAGTGGGAGGGTGAGGCAACATGCTGGTCCTCAGCTGGGATGCAGGGAACAGTGACAAGTACGCAGGTGGAAGGGGCAAGCGTCCTTTCTGAGAAGTGAAATTAATGTCACCTGAGCGGCTGCAGGAGGCTCTTCAGCAGAAAAGCCCTGTGAGCCAGCCTCTTTCAAACACGAGGTCATATCCAGGTGAGTAGGCTGTGATGCCTGTGACTTCAGGGGTTGACAGGTGAGGGTGTTGGTCTCCTAACCGGTCAGCTTGGTGTGCAGACCCTGCCTTCTCTGCCTAGTCATCTGTCTGTCCCTGAGCCCTGTGTCATGGGCTTGGTTGTGAGCTAAGTCAAGCTGTGCATCACCTGTGTGTGGCCCGGAGCCTGTACCAGTCAGGGCCTGTGTTAGCTGTTGTGGCCATGTGCATCTTTTTTTTTAAATTTTAAAGATGAGGGGTACAATCCAGGAATAAGCACATAAGTGGTCCTTGCACAGGTAAAGTTTGGGCCTCCCTTTGGTCCCCACTTTGCCTGGTTTGGGATCAGGTCCCCTTAATGATGTTTTATACTCCTCCATCCCCTGGCAGTGTCCTGCTGTTAATCCCTTTCTTATAGTATTATGATAAATGTTCAGGGTCTGCTTATGAGTGAGAACAGGTGATATTCAGATCTTTGTTTCTGTGATAGATCACTGAGTACTATAAACTCTAAATCCATCCAAGTTGCTGTAAAGCCCATAATTTTGCCCTTCTTTGTGGCTGTGTAATATTCCATCGTGTATATGTACCACATTTTAAAAATCCAGATTACTTTCGATGGGCAGCATGGTTGGTTCCATGTTTTTGCTATTGTGAATAATGCTGCAATAAACATACGTGTGCAGGTTTTTTTTATAGAATGATTTGAGTTCTTCTGGGTATATTCCCTGAAGGGGGATTTACCAGGCATGTGTATCTTAGGGCAGCTCTCCTGTTCCTCGAGTGGGTTGTCTCCAACCAGAGGGAGGCCTGTCTGATATTGGCACAAGAGATTGGCCTGCTCTTCCTTTCCCAAAAACTGACAAATAGCAGCTTGTAACAGATTAGCACTGAAGAGCAGGCCTGACTGGCATGACTGGGCTGAGTTCTCTTTTCCTTGACCAGTGCATGCTGGCAGAGTCCCAGGGAATGCTGTGCTTCCCTAACTGCAGTCATTTCATGCCACCATCCACATGTTTGTTTGTTTGTTTCAGTTGGCGTCTCACTCCGTCACCCAGGTTTCAGTGCAGTGGCATGCTCGCAGCCACCCCAGCATTGACCTGCTGGGCTCCAGCGATCCTTCCACCTCAGCCTTCCAAGTATCTGGAACTACAGGCGTGTGCTACCACTCCTGGCTAATTTTTGATTTATTGTAGAGACAAGGTCTGGCCAAGTTGCCTGGGCTGTTCTTGAACCCCTGGGCTGTTCTTGAACCCCTGGGCTCAGGCAATCCACTCACATGTCGTATTAAAATAACCTGTTACTTTTTAAAGTATGGCTTTTTAACAAGGATCAAAATACAGGGATGAGTAGGTGGAGTTTAGAGGGGTTTTGGTGCAGCCACAGTCTTATAGATGATCCTAGAGTGAATACGTGACAGTATGCCTCTGTCTAAACCCATCAGGTGTGAGTGCCAAGTGTGGGCCCTCTGTGAGTTACGGGCTTTGGTGACCGTGACATCAGTGTAGGCTTCTCCAATGGCTGACCCTGGTGGGGGTGTTGGTATTGGGAGGCTGTGCATGCATGGGCCAGGGGTGTAGAGTTCCATGCTTTTTGCTCAGTTTCACTGTGCTCTAGAAACTGCCTTAAAGGGTGTCTGTTAACAATTCATTTTACCTGTTACTTTTCTATATGGCAATTAGAAAACGGAAATGTGGCTCTTGCTAGACGTCTTCTGTATAGCGCTGGCATAGGACTGTGTCAGTGGTTTTTTTTGGAGCCAGTCTTGTGACATGCTCACGGCTACTGCAGCCTCAACCTGCTGGGCTTAGATGGTCCTTGGCCTCAGTCTTCCAGGTAGCTGGAACCATGGGTGCACACCACCACACCTGGCTAATTTTTTGATTTATTGTAGAGAGGAGGTCTCACCAAGTTGCCCAGGCTGGTCTTGAACTCACCCCCTTCGCCTCCCAGAGTGCTGGGATTATAGGCTCAAGCCACCACACCTGGCTTGTGTTGGTTCTTAACTTAGCCTTGCAACATGGTATGCATGAAAAAAAAGTGTGTTTGAAGCCAGGCTCTGAAGGCTACAAGGCATTCAGTGTCAACCCAGGGAAGGGGCTGGGAGACACGGGGGAGAATTGAAGAGCTCCTGGCTCATTGCCTGGGACTTTTCCGAGATTAATTCACTGCTGTGAGGGAGCAAGAAAACAGTTGATTAGCCCCATTTTATTCTTGAGGGGACTGAGACTCGGAGAGGGGAATGGGATTTGCAACACAGACCAGGAGCCATTGAATGAAACATATCACACTGTATCTCAAAGGTGAACTGTTGTCCATCGCTGATTGTAACGCAGGCATTGACATCGATAGTTGCTTCCTCCTGCATCGATAGTTGCTTCCTCCTGCTGTCCTTCCCATGGGAAGTTGCTCATAGACATTCTGATTCATTGGTGAATGTGTTTATCTCCTTTTCCCCAGCCTCGACTGTAAAGTCAGCTCTGCATGTACTAGAGCTTTGTGGTTGTCCTTATTGTTACAGCTAGGGGTCTCTGGGGTTTGTAGAATCTGTCTGGGGGTGAAAGCTGGTGTCTGGAGCTTGCTGTGTGCCAGGCCTAAGCTAGAGGTCAGCTGGGACCTGGGTGGCCCCGCTAGATCCCATGCTGTTTTCCTCTGGATATGTTTGTAGAATGGTTTTGGATGGCAGCCATCTGGTCCATAGAATGGTTATGGATCTCAACTGTCTGTTTCACAGGATGGTCTCGGGTGACGGCCATGTGGTCTACAAATGGTCTTGGGTGGCAGCAGTCTGGTCTGCAGAATGGTCATTGGTGGCAGTCATCGGATTCTTAGAATGGTCTTGGGTGGCAGTCTTCTGGTTGCGTGGTGGCCGTCTATTGAGCCTGGAGGTTGTTTTCAGGTGTGGGGTCTTTCATTGGATTTGCTCAATAGGAGACCCTGTGCAGAGGCCCATGCACTCAGGCTGTGGAGGTCTTACCTAGAGGGCCCTCAGTGGGACCTCTCATGTCCTCTGGGTTTGAAGCTGGTGCGGGACTGTCCACCTCAATTTTGTGTTTGAATCCCAGGCAGCACCCCAGCGAGGAGTCACAGTTCTGGCATCTGGGCCCTGCTGTCCTCACAGTATAGCTTCTAGGAGTAATAGCTCCTTGTCTTCTTGCTGCAGGTCATCCACCCGACCGGAGGTGGCCAGCATCACTGGGCCAGGTTGAGCACCAGTGCTCCCAGAAGTCTGTGATTTAGGCCCGCCTGACCCAGCCCACCTGCCTGACCAGCATCATCTTCGCAGAGGACATTAGTAAGGTCTTTGAGTGCCATGTGCCACCCCTGATGGGAATGGGAGATAGGAAACACCATTTAAAGACCAAGGGCCACAGAGGCGACTGGAGCCGAGGGCAGGGCTTTCTCCTGTTGGGTGGGAAGATGCCTGGGATGGGCACTCAGCAGGCAATACTTGTCCTGGGCCCCAGAACCAGTACTTTGTTTTTCCTGTTGTAGATTCTGGCTTTCTAAGTTTCTCATTTGTTACTTTTTATCCAGTAACTTAATTGATGTCAACTCAAAACAAAAACCCTTGTCCCAACTAAAAAAATCACATATTTTTCTTTCCCATATCACATTTACCATATTATGCTTGTGAAGTACTTAGAAAATGATACAATTTTCCTTCTTTTTTTAATTTGAGTTCGTGTCTCACTCCTTCGCCCTGGCTGGAGTTCGGTGGCATGCTCGCTCACGGCTAACTCAATGTTGACTTGCTTAGCTCTGGCATTCCTTCCACCTCAGTCTTCCAAGTAGCCAGAGCTACAGATGCACGCTACCACTTCCTGCTATTTTTTATTTTATTGTAGAGACGAGGTCTGGCCAGGTTTTTCGGGTGGTCTCTAACCCATGGGCTCAGGCAATCCACTCGCCTCAGGCTCCCAAAGTGCTAGAATTACAGGCTGAGCCACTGAGCCTGGCCTAACCCTAACCCTAACCTTAACCTACTGAGGGTTCAGAGGGTAGACCCACTCTGAAGAGAATAGACCTGCTGTGGTTTCATAGCTTAGACCTACTGAGGCTTCCGGGGGTAGGCGGTGACTGGATGTAGAGCCGCTGTGGATTCCGAGCACTGGCTCACAGAGGACAGACTGGAGTTGGAGGAGCTTTTGCACACAGTATGGGCTGTGTTCAGAGTTGGCCCTGGGGAGCTGAGGTCAGGATATAGGGTTGATGGCAGGCATGAGTCATCACCCTCCTCAGCAGTGTGTCCCTCCTTAAGGCGGAGGCCAGTTACATAGCTGCAGGGCCTTCCTGGTGGGTGATGTGAGGCCTCTGCGCTGATGGTACTTGGTCACATCCTGTTGTCCAGCCCTGCTGCCCTTGAGGTCTGAGTGCTCAGGCTCCCGTGCTTGCCTTTCTTAGGGTACACCATCTACCCTGGTGACAGGTGGGTGCTGGAGATTGGCTGCTCCTATGAAATCACCAACAAGGCATTTGACAAATCCAGCAACCAAGTCCACCTGTCAGATGTGAGTGCCCACTCAGGTCCTGCTAGTGTGATAAGATGGGGTTGTCTCCTGAGGCAGCTACTGGAAGAGCAGCCATCAAAGCAACAGGCACCCCCACATGGGTAGACCAAGGAGGGGTCCTCTGCTCCCTGTGGTGCTCCTGGGTGTGCAGGAGATGCTGTCCTGGCATCCCTGAGGCAACTCAGGAGCCTGTGAGTCTGCACGTTGGCCTGAGCAGCAGACCCTCTGCATAGCTGGAGGAGAGATAGTGTCTAGCAGCACGGCTCAGGGAGATGGGGGTGGGGAGGTAAGTGGTCTTTGCCTGCTGCTCTCCTGACCCCTTCTCATTGACTCGAAGCTGCCATGAGCACCTCACTGGCCACTGCCCGGGAGTATGGGTCATGGGTCGTGCAGGGAGGGTGGCCCGGGAGGGTCCAAGGCCAGAGTCCTTAGACCTCTGTCCCATGGCTCCGTTCAGCCCACCTGTCTGCTTGTGGAGGTCTCTAAGCCCCATGGCCTCCTGGCCTGCCCTGGCCTGCCTTATAGGTTCTTGCCTTAATTCTGACTTTTGTGAGTCAACCCAGAAGCACATCTCACCTACCAGATGAACAATGTTCAATTCAGAACATCTGAATTGAAACCCTGTTTCCTCCTGAATTCTTTGAGTTGCTCTCATCTTCCCAGAATGGGTCATACCATCACATCAAGACAATAAAGAGGGGTCAGACAGCCATCAGTGCAGCCCTCATCTCTGTGGTGGATGAGGCAAGTTGGTGTCCCCCTCCTCTGTCTCTTTGCCAACAAATCCTGCCTGTGCAAGCAGGGTTGTCAGCCCAGGTGGGGACATATGTCCCTGGGAGTTGGGAGCCCCAAGCATAGCCTGGCTGCACCCCATTACAGATTCTTGGGGAGGTGCTTCCCTCTCTGGCCTCAGTCCTAAGCTGTCCTCTGGCTACCTGCAGTTGGAGGTGTGGGGTTTCTTCTGTTCTCATACTGAGCCAGAGTGCCCTCTTCCTCACCTTTCCCTGCCCTGTCAAAGTAGCCTTCGCCTTCAAAGACTTGGGATAGAAACCCTTGTTTAGAGAAACAGCGTCGGACTGTGTGTCCAGCTGTGCCCCAGCCAGGACCCAATAGTATCTGTTCTGGCTTCTTCATCCTACAAGTCGTTTTCACCTTTGTGTTCACAAGGTCAGTCAATGTGGTATTTTACAAATTAGAAAACTGGTGTGGGGTTTCTCATTTCTCAGCATGCACAAGCTTCCCCCAGATCTGTGGGAGACCGCAGACTGTAGCAGTAAGAAAATCTATGCACCAGACAGTGCTTCCTGCAGAGTTGGTCACCCCAGCTCTGGGGGCTGGGCACATTGTTTTAGAATGCCAAGCCTAAGTTTCCCCTCCATAAAATGGGGACAAACACTTCAGTCCTGCCGGGGTTACCCTGACAATTCATTCAGGCAGCATTTATGGGAGTGGCCATTCCAGAGCCATGGAAAGCCATGCCTGTGGAGAACGAGAAGGCTGCAAAGTGCCAGGCATCTTTCTTTCCATTCTTCCACAAGCACAAGACCCACTTTGGTGGCCCGATCCCCAGGGAGGGGTGAGTGTCTGGGTGAATGGAAAAAACTGTGACCTGGTTGTCATGGTGATGTTTGGTGACCTCACCCCTTGTAGGACAGAGGGGTCCACATGCTCACGGGTACCTGTGTGGAACCAGCAGGAAGTGGACACTCACATCCCCATCACCCTCCATCCCAGCATCCTGACATATCCATGGCAACCAAAGACCGGCACCTATCAGTATACAGTAAAGGTACAGATACCCCCTCCTCTGGATACATTCCTTGGGGTGTTTCCATGAGATTGTGGCTTTTTTTTTTTTTTTTTTTGAGTTTGAGTCTCACTCTGTCACCCAGACTGGAGTGCAGTGGCATATTCCTGCCACCACAGCTTGACCTGCTGGGCTCTGGCGATCCTTCTGCCTCAACCTTCCAAATAGCTGGGACTACAAGTGTGAGCCACCACACCCAGCTAATTTTTTTATTTATCATAGAGACAAGTCTTGCCATCTTTCCCAAGCTGGTCTTGAACTCCTAGACTCAGGCAGTCCTCTCGCCTTGGCCTTCCTAAGTGCTGAGATTACAGGCATGGACCACCAGCTTACCCTGAGCCTGACTTTCGATGCCGAGTGGCAACTCCTGAGCCTACATGACCGCGGCCACCTTGTTTCTTCATCTGGGGCAGAAAGGGGAGCCCCACCATGTCCAGTCACAATCTGCTCTTAGCATATTGGGGACATGGGTGGACAGGCAAGTTCAATTTTCTGCTGTGTGAAGTCAGGTCTAAGAGAAGTACTAACAGTTGTCCTTGAGATGAGGCATAATGGTCCCATATGGGGATAAGTGGGGATCCCCTTGTCCTCTTCCCCATGTCTCCCCTCTCAGTAAACTTGCCATCCAGCATCCAGTTGCTCAGCAGAAGCCCCAGGACAGTTCTCACGAGGCAGAGGGTGTCCTGGGTGGGTCTCGGCTTCTGGAATAGGCTGCTGGGCTCACGTTCATACACTATGCTGCAGCCTGGCCCAGCTCCTGAACCCTCAAGCCAGTTTCTTTGTTAGGTGAACAGGATTGTGAAGACGGCTTCCCAGCCCATGGATGGAGAGGACCCAGGAAGTCGGCACCTCTCTCAGAACATAACCTGGGAGCACCGTGCTTGCTTTGATGGATTTGTTAGCCTCTGGTCCCTCCCCCCACCCTCTTCGGCCAGGTGATCTATGCATCCAGTCAGTGAACATTCAACACACCCCTCACCTGGGTCAAACACTCCATCTCTCACTGGGATTGTTCAACACCTGCTCACTACTGGTCACCTGGCTGCTGATTGACAAACACAGGCCAGGGTGATGGGAACCCTTAGTGTCCTCAGCCACAGTGAACACTGATGTCCCTCCAGGGCCACACGCCCTACGTGACCTGGCCCACTGCCTCTTAGACCCCATATCTTTCCACTCTCTTCTGCTTATCACACTCTAGCCACACTGGCCATCTTTTTCCTTCCACGTGGTGAACAGATGTTTACCACAGGTCCTTTGCAGACTACCCCTTCATTATCCTGGTTTTTGTCTCAGACCTCTGCCTGTCTGCCTTTGACATGGCTCTCAGGTTGGAGCTCATAGGCCACCTGTTCAGAGTGGGCTTCCCTGCCAGCTCTGCCCCCAACTCACCTTGCTGCCCAGGACATGCTTCCCACGAACCTATCCTCAGTGCCCAGCCCACAGCAGCTCCTAGGAATTCCATGCAATGGGCTTGCCTCTCCCATGGAGGTGGCTGAGCCCAGGCCATGTCCCTGTCCTCCAGGTGTGTGTGATCGAGTCCAGCAGCATGGAGTTCACACCATATCAGGTAGAGGCGTGCATGGGCCAGACCCTGGAGCTACCTTTGAGGACGAACAGTCTCATGCCTGGCAGAGCGGCGGGGATGGTCACCCTGAATGACTGCTCCCACTTTGACTTGATGGTGGAGGTAGAGAACCAGGGCATGTTCCAGCCACTCCCAGGTAAGGCAGCGCTGCTGAGTAGCACCAGACAGGCAGACATGGATCACCTAGATTCCCAACTTAAGGACTTGACGCAGCACAGGGTCCACGCCATCAGCAGTGGCATCTGTCTCCTTGTCCACCGTCAGCTCCAGTGTGGTCTGGCCCTTTTCCACCTTGGCAGATGACTGGCCTCTGAGACCATTTCCACATTTCTGAGCTGAGTGTCATCTAAATAGAATTGCACGTCAAAGGGCCTGTTTCAGTGCCTGGAATGTAGTCAGTGCTCAGGATGTATTGTTGATTGGGGTTTTGGCTAGCTATAGAGGCGAAGCACCAATGACATGCAAGGCCAACCCTCCTGAGCACCTCTTTTCTTCATCTTCCGCGGGGTTTTGGTGGTGATATCCATGGTGACCCTGGCAGCATCAGTGAGTTTATCACATGGCAACCCAGCCAGGTGCAGGGAAAGCATTTTTCACACCTGACCTCACTGAGACCTTGAAACACTGTAGAAGGAACTGATGCTGGGCTCCATGTCAGATGAAGGAGCTGAGGCTGTGCCACTGCCCAAGGTGGGGCTGAAGATCTGAGTGTGCCTCACAATAACCTGGTGTTTAATCATCTGTGAGACAGGGCCAGGAGAGTTGGCCCAGACGGACAGGATTTCCTCTTTGATATGCAACGAAGATAACCAAAGGACTGGTGAGCTATTAAATAAGTATTGAGTAAGATTCCAGCAGGGCATTGAAAGGAACAAGGTTAGATAGCATTTGGTGGAAGGATGCCTGCCACTGGACCCGACATGGGCTGGTCTGTGGTGCTTGTATACAAGGTGACCCGCAATGCCAGGACTTGAGAATCTGGAGGGCTTTGGAGGACCTGTGGTGCCACTGAAGGTCTTTGACCAGAAGAGTGGTGTGGCTCCGTCAGGGTTTAGGAAGCTTGATTGGCAGAAGTGTTTGTAGGACCGCCTGTGGTGCCAAGTGGTTTTACAAGCTGCTGAATCTGCTATTGCATGCAGAACTCTTAGAGGTTGATGTTGCAGAGGAGAGAGCAGTGTCTGAAATCCCTGTACAAACCACGTCCAGGAGAAACCAAGCTTATGAAAGAAATCTGCAGTGTTCTTCACATGGTCACCATTTAGGATGGAGGATTGCATTGCACAGGGGAGAAGCCTGATGGCAGCTGGAGATGAGCTGCCCCTGCACCTCCCCCTACATTCATTCTGAAGGGAGGTCTGCGGAGCACAGCCCAAGCTTGGGGTCAGAACCCAGAGAATAGCAGGGTTTGAATTCCACATCCACCTACTTCATACACTTCATACACTTCATCCACCTACTATGGGCTCTGTGATGTTAGGTGTGCTGTCAATCTCTCTGAGCCTTGGATTCTCCATTGATAAAAAGAGATGACAGCGCCTTCTTATTTTGATGGTTACATATGAATATTCCTCCTTACTGTGCAGGGACGTTTCTCAAGGAGTTTGAGTCCCGGACACAGCAGTCAAGATAGAAATCCTATAGTGCTAAAATTTCCCTAAGGAAGTGCTTTACATCTCTGCTGGTGCGGTGCATATGTGGCAATGTGTTGGGGTGTGTAGGGCCCAGGTTGTGTGAGAAAGATGTGTCTTAGACACCTTAGACAGGTGTCGGGGCAGAGAGATGCTCACTCCATGGAAAACTGGGATTCAAGGGCAGGCCAGTTCAGCAGGTGGACCCATCACTTTGATGCCCTCCCTGGGGCATATACTCAGTTCAGGAACAGTTAGATCCCCATAGTAGGTCAACTCTCTTCCTTCACCAAGTTGAGATCACAGGAGATAGAACTCTGGTCATGGCTCTGAAGAAGGGTCTATATCAGGTTTCCTTGGTGGCCCTGCCCAGGCATGCCCTCGCCTGCAGTACCCTCAGGCTCCACCCTCTTCCCACTGGACCCCGTTTCTGCCATGCCCACATTGTTGGCGCCTTCTCAGAAACCCCACAGCTGTGGGCACTACTGAGAAACTCTCCACAGAAGCCCCAGCCCCCTTAATGCTTGGCTGGGCTCCCACTCAGGAGTGTGGAAAACTCTCTCCCTGCTCTGTCCTGGCCCTTTCTCTGCTCAGCCACTTCATTGACTGGTTTTCCAATCCTCTGCTCACTGAACATCTACCAGATGACATTCTCTGGGGGTTCCCTGGTAAATGAGAGCAAGAGAGCACTAGAGAGAGGGAGATAGACATGGTCTCTCCCTTCGTGGTGCTCTAGGATAGCATGTCAGAGTTCCGCAGGCCATTCAGCACCCATGATAAAGTTCACTGTGGGTGAGTAAGCACAGGTGCTTTGAGCACCATCCCGCTCCTAGGTGCTACCCAACAGAAAGGCCTCATCATGGTGCCAGAAGAACAGCTCAGTAGATGGGGTCAAAGCCAGTTTGGCGTGTTGGGAAGGCTGCTTAGAGGAAGTCATAGCTCAGCTGAGACCCATGAGGGAACAGGAGGGAAGTAGGAGGGGAAGACAGCAAGGCTGTGAGTCTTGGCTGGGGTGTGGGTTTCACAGATGTATGGGCTTGTCAGAGCCCAAGAGGGTCCTCTTTGGATGCGTGCATGCTGCTGGGTGTAAATTTGACCATAGGGAAAAAGAGCCATACACATAACCTATAGGGAAACATTTAGAATGAAGCATACTGATGTCTGCAACTTCAAATGCATACAAAAGTAAGATCAGTTGACGGGTGGATAGAGGGGTGGACAGGCCATGAGGAATACAGCCAACTGTTCATGGTAGGGGCTAGGTGATGGGTAAGTGGATATTCAGAAGATAATTGTCTCACCTTTCCTGTATGCTTGACGGTTTTCCTAAGAAATGCTATTCGAAGAAAACATAATGCCACTACACACTTATCAGAGCTGGTTTTTTAAACGATGGGAAATAGCAAGTCTTGGCAGGGGTGCCGGGCAGCTGTTAGAAACAGTGACAGAGCCTGGGCTCGGTGGCTCAGCCTGTAATCTCAGCACTTTGGGAGGCTGAGATGGAAGGATCCTGTGAGTGGATTGCCTGAGCCCGCGGGTTCAAGACCCGCCTGGGCAACTTGGTGAGACCTCATGTCTACAATAAATCAAAAAATTAGCTGGGCATGGTAGAGCGCACCTGTAGTTCCAGCTACTTGGAAGGCTGAGGTGGAATGGATCGCTGGAACCCAGCAGGTCAAGGCTGCGGTGGCCGGGAGCGGCCACTGCACTCTGGTCTGGGCGACAGAGTGAGACTCCAACTCAAAAAAAAAAAAGAAGCAGTGACAGTCCATGCAGCCATGTTGGGAAAGATTTGGCAGTAATGACAACAGCTGAATGTGTGCCAGCCTTGTGGCCTAGCAGTGCCCCTCTCCTAGCATACATCCACCAGTTGTTGGGGCATCTTCCAAGGGAAGGTCCACACATAGCAGCACTGTGGATCAGAGTCCCCATCCTCAAGGGATCCTGATGCCCACTCTTCACCTGGGCTGTGGCCCCAGGGGCAAGCAGCAAGTGATCTCTTTTCAGAGCCACTAAGGTGTGGGGTCCTCTGCTGCTCAGCAGTGGGAGTTATGCACGCATTGCTCACTTCCCTCCTATATAACTGGGCACACACAAGTGAGTTTTTCTATTTCCATGAATAGAAAAATGATGACAAAGCAATGTGAAATGTGAGCAGCACTTGTGAGATGGGGAATATGGGCATTTTTTGTTTCTCTTCCAGAGCAGGGTAACATGGGGTGAAGAGCACACTCTGAAACCCGACCATCCGGGTGCATGTCCCAGCTCTGCTCTCTACCAGCTGTGTTCCCTTAGGCAGATGACTGGACTTCTGTGTGACTTGGCTGCCCCAACTAGGAGTAACAATAGTGTCTTGCTGCTCGGATTGTGATCTGAGTTGAGACGTGCAGGCAGCACTCAGTATTAGCTCTCAGCATTGTCTCCCTTCCATGGTGTGCATCAGTTTTGTAATGAGAAAATGTATATGTGAGTATATTTTGAGAGACCATCAGGAAGGATCTGAAAGAGGTGCTTACTACCTAGAAGTTTGCCTTGGTGGAAGGAGTACTAGGAACAACTAATGCGTATTGAAAAAATGCTAATCTCTGGGCACTGTTTTATCTGTCACTACTACCGTTTTGTAGATGAAGAAGGGGCTGCATAGAGAAGCCAAGGGACTAGCCTGAGAGCACACAGCCAGGGCTGTCAGAACCAGGGATCTCAGGACCAGGAGAGCTGAAGCAGCCTATGAGTGTTCCTGAGGACAGAAACGTTCTGGATGGGATGGGGTACCCCATCTCCCAGCCTGCTCTGCCCATACTGTGTTGGCAAACCACACCATTACTATTCAGGAGTGAGTGAAATTGCCTTCATTTGGTTGTCCTTGGGATTACCCGAGGCTCTGAGAAGACACTTGATGATTGCATTGGTCTGATGTCTCCGCCGATGTTCCACTTTCCCTTCATTCTGACCTCAGTTCTGGAGACGCTCAGGTGGTAATCCTCCAAGTCCCACCACCCCTCAGTTGCCTCAGAAGAGGATGTCCTGCATGGGCTTTGCATGAACAAGACATCCAGAAGCCAGATCACCAGATGAATTAACAAAGCTGGTGGTGACCTTTTCCTATCCCTGAACCCAAGTTTGGAGTAATGAGGGACATAAGAGGTGGGCCCTGACCCGGCCAGGGCAGCCCTGAAGCTCCAAGAGGAGGAGAGGAGTCTCAGGAGCAGAATGTCCAGTCATCGGAGATGAGCAGTGGGATGGATAAGATTGGAGACCCAGAGCTAATGCACCTATGGGTGCCATCCTAGCAACAGGGCCTGGTCCCACCCCCAGGCCCAGCCTCCTCCCATGTCTGTCATGTGTGTTTTGTCATTCTGGCTTCCCTTTCCCCAGAATGCCTCCTGGCCTTTTCTTGGGGACACACCCAAGCGTTGGAGCCTGCCAGACCCACCTCCTTCAGAAGCTGCCTCCATGGCCCCAAGATCAGTTGGGGGCATTGTGCTGTATGTGTCCTTCTTTGGCCCTGTGAACAGGTGACTCTGGTATGCAGATAGGCGGGCCCTTGTCTCATCTTCCCAGCTGGGCAGCAAGGCCTTCCTAGCGGGATCTGGGTTTGATCCCGAGGTCACCTGATGCCTAGGTCACCTGCAAGCTCTGCTTCAACCTGGGGCTAGGCCAGTCCCCTGAGCGGAGTGGGGCTGCTCCCCTCTCTGCCATGAAAGGGAGGAAACATCACAATGGAAGGCCTGACTCCATGACACAGTCGGGACCCTCAGCCTCACCGTTGTGTAACGCCTAGGCTGCTTTGGGGACCTCTTGGCATGACTGACCCTGGCAGGCAGACCTCATGCTCCCTTCTGAAAATGTTCCCATGCAGGATGTGTGTGCTTCTGCCCTGCAAGTCGTTCCAAGGGGCCTTATCCCTTGGAACCACTTGTCATAAGATGGTGCTGTTGGGGGCTCCCTGAACACTTCTGAAAGTGGCTTTTCTCTTGAGCTCCCGGGACACCACCCATAACATGCTGCCTTCATGGGGTGTGCATAGCCCCGGTTCCATGCTGGGAGGATACAGACCAGCAAAATAGCTGTGATCCCTCTTCCTGGAGCACTAAGTATACTTAGAGATTTGCAAGAAATTGTGGTTTATTGGGACTCGTGTCCCTTCCCCCACACAAGGAAGCACAGACAGAAGAACAGGGAAGGGAAAGTGGCCCAGAAAACAGCCGGCTCTGATGTCACCCTGGTGGGAGGGGCCCTCTAGTATACAGGCTGTCCTTTCAGCCCACCCCCCTGTGGGAAAGCTCTCTCTGAAGGCCACAGGGTAGACAGGTGGATGCGGAATGTCCTCTCAGCTAGCATTGCAGCCGAGCCTGTGCAGCAGTTGTACCCTCTGTCCAATTCTGGAAGACAGCTCTGGATGTGGCCTCCAGGCCAGATGGGCTGGGCTCACAGCTGCGTGAGCTTCTTGCCAGGCTCCTCCTGCAGCTGTTGGAGTCCCCGCTGGCTGGGTACCTGCACCGTGTCATCACCACCTCAGGAGTGCAGATCTGGCTCTCCATCCTGAATGCAGGAGACATTGGAATGAACTCTCGGGTACTCTGCAGTCCCCAATACCACAATCTCCTGGATGCCAGTCACCCTGTGCCTGATGCCAGAACCTCTTCTTCCTGTCCGCCTGAGCTGGGAAGCTGGGAGCCCTTTGACTGGCAAATCCCCTTTCCACAAACCCCCTTTCACTCCCTTGTTGGGCCCCTGAGCCTCAGGTCACCACCAGTCTACTCTGTCCTTCTGTGAGGTCACCCTTTTCACATTAACACACGAGTGACATCAGCAGTTTTTATCTTTCTGAGATATGCTAATTAGCTTGATATCATCATGCCACACTGTGTACATATCTCTAAACATCACATGGACCCCATAAATGTGTACAGTTGGGAATTGTCAATTAAAAATAGTATTAATAAGAATGTAACAACCTGACATGCTGTGCAGGAAGACAGCCCGCTGGACCGTCCCAACACCTGGCTTGTGACTCAGCCTCACCTGTCTTGGGGATTGACTTGAGTCGTCTGGCAGAGTCGTCTCTGTTGGCAGATCTTCTTGACCGGCAGACAGAAACATCTCCTGAAGAAGTTGAAACACCTCCTCATGGCTCTCTGCCAGCCCTGGCTCTCTCCATCAGGAGAGGTTGAAATCCCATCTTCTGGTTGTCCAGTATGGAGGGAATTGGAATGCGTGTGACCGAATGCGTCCTTTGAGTGTGAGTCTTCAATAGGTTCAATATGGGACTCCATGGTTTTCATTTTTATCTTGAGGTCCTGGTTATCCAGGCTTCGTTGCTGTTTGTCCGCCCTTCAGATCTCCAAGCTGGGGCCGACCCAGGGATCCTATAGGATGGTGACCCCCAGGGTGGGCCTCTGCATGGGGCCGATCACCAATATTTTTTTGATAAGTGTTTCAAAGGTGAAGGAAAAGTAAAAGGGAATTCTGTACTTTCCCTTGGTGATGTTTGCTCTGAGGTCTTCAAAATTGTCGTCACTGAACGGTGGATTCCCAGCCACCATGCAGAATAAGGTGGCCCCAAGGCTTCATGTGTCCACAACTGGGCCATAGTATGCATGCCCCTGGAGCATCTCTGGGACAGCATAGCATGGTGACCCACACATGGCATTGAGCATTTCTCCCTCTTCGAAGTATGTGCTGAGTCCAAAGTCTGCGAATTTGATTCGCCCCTTCTCGCTCAGCAGTATGTTCACTGACTTGAGGTCTCTGTGTGCTGTTTCTCTGGGGGCAGTAGTGGACGGCTGAGCACATTTGTAGGAACATTTGTCAGGCCTCCTCCTCCCCGAGGCGGCCCTTCTGGTGAATGTGATAGTCAAGGTCACCTCTGCTAGCAAACTCCATAATGTCCATGCTGTAGTCAGTATCGATGACTTCGAGGAGTTGTATAATGTTGGAATGTCTTAGCTGTGTCATGATACTGGCCTCCATGTGGCCCAGCTGCCAGTAGCTGGAGGCCAGCTGCTCCTTTGAGATAATTTTCAGTGCTACTGAAGTCCCAGTTTTTACTTGCCGTGCCAGTTTGACCTCGGCAAAGGAACCACTGCCAAGGGTCATGAGGACTCGGTAAAGCCATAGGGTCTATTAGTCATGTCCTGCCGCCCTCCCAGACACATGCACCACCACCACATTGTCTGACTACACTACTGCTAACTACAACTATACTCACTACAGCAACTCTACTAGCAGAGCTAAGAATATGAACAACACTAATACTAAGTTGCTAACACAACTGCAAAAACACACAAAATGTACTAAGACTACTAAGAAAGACTGCTAAGAAAAAAAGTCAGAATGTGTGAACTATGCTAACAATGCTAACTAAATTTAAACAGAAAACAAGGGGAAGACAAGACACACAAGAAAAAGCACAAAGGAAATGAAAACAAAATGGGAAAAAGAAAAAAAGGGAGAAAATAATAAATAAAGAGGAGAGAAAAAGAATAAAAAATAAGATGAAAGAGAAATCAAAAGGAAATAGAGAAAAGGACAGATGACTGAAAAAATAAAATAAGTATTAGGAAAATGAGAAAAAAAAAACAGAGTAGGAAAACAATAAGGAGATAACAGATGCAGCATGGTCTCACTCCACAGGTCCAAAAGTGGCTTCCCTGGGCAGTAATGACCAAAAACCTCAGGCCAGCCAGGGGCTTATATAGGTTTGGGCCACTTCCCAGTTTTTTATTTTTTTCATTTTCTGTTTGCAATAGCCTTTTTCTCCTTTTGACAAAAGGTGTTTTTTTGGTTTGTTTCTGTTTGTCTAGGTGGGTTCTAGAGACTGATGTTTGCTTTCTTCAAAATTAAAACTTGTCTGGGCTCATGCTTGTAATCTCAGCATTTTGAGAGACCTGGGTGGGAGATCACTTGAGCCCAGGCTTTCAGGAACAGCCTGGGCTACATAGTGAGACATCATCTCCACAGAAAATTAAAAAATTATGCAACTGTAGCCCTAGCTATTTGGGAGACTGAGGGGGAAGGATTGTCTGAACCCAGGAAGTTGAAACTGAGGTGAGCCATGATCATGCCACTGCACTCCAGCCTAGAAAACAGTGAGAGTCCGCTGGAGTCCAGCTCCAGGAGAGAGTCAGGGCTTGAGATGGGAGAATCGGGAATCGGCGAAAAAGAAAAGATGAAAACGACAGGAATCCTCTTCCTGGGGAGAGCTCAAGACTCTACCAATTTTTATTTATTTTTCACAAGCTTATATAGGTTTTCCACTCAGCCCTGTACCCATAAATGTATCTTGTGTTGCTAACCAAACACCCACATACATCCTTTTTGCACTCACAATAAGGTTGACCTTTAACAATTTCAACCACAGATGGTGTTTTTCTTAAGTCAAACATTTATGAACGTCCTGGTTTTCTTCCTAACTTTCTCTTAACTATTTACTATTATAGGTCTATAATATCCTTACCCTATAAAGCTAAACCTTAACCCTAAGTCTTATTTAACTTACTTACTACTATATATTTATTTCTATTAATCTTATTTCTATCCTTATGTCTCTATATTTTCTTAACTATCACTTATACTATTATATATCTCTTATCTTACTAGTTTATCTTATCTTACTGTCTTATTATTAATATTCTCAATTCTATCTTCATTAAACTACTTATTTAATCCTAAAATAACCTATTTTTTATCTCAAACGGTTGTTTTCTACCAGCTCTCAGCTGGGATCTGTTGTTTATGAGGAAGTGGTTGACTCATTTTTCTCAGCCTCCTGCTGTTACCAAAAACATCCTTACACACCCTAAGGGGCACCCTTTTTGCTGCAATCTCACCTCCATTATGCCTACGTATAATTTTTGCTGTCAAACACCATCATCCATTTGCGCATCTATTATCTCAATTAAAAAGGGAACATTCTCAAGCCTATGCATGCAATCCTTCAAAGTTAGGGAAGGTCCGTCAACAGGATCCATGGGGCTTTGCCTCTGTCATGGCCGCATATTACTGGGGACTTGCTCCCAGCCGGCGTTTTTTCTGTTTTCAGGTCCCTTTTACCTTACTTTTACTAGTGATTGCAGCTCCCGACAAGAGTCAACTCAGGAAAAAAAAAAAGGTAGGGTTAGGAAAAAGCCTGCAGTATGCTTCCATATCCTTTTTTTGTTAATTGGGAAATCTAAAATAACTTTTGGTTGCTCAAAACCCCTTAATGTATACTGTCAAGTTACCCCTTTTTCTTTAAACTCTGAATGATTGGTCTCAAAATGATGGTGACACTTAACTGACATCATGATACTATAAGAACATGTTATGTTGCATAAGACATAAGATATATGACTGGGTTGCCTGAAAGTTAGCCCTCATCATAATTTCTCCATAAGATCATCAATCAAATTGTCATCCAAATCTTTAGAGGGTAGAGGCAGTGGATTGAAGTATTCACAATGTTTGAAAAACAAAAACCTGTCACCCAAGAATCCTATATTTAGCCAAACTGTCCTTCAAAAATAAGTAAGAAATCCAGACATTCCCAGATAACCAAAAGCTCAGTCCCACCAGTCCAGCCCTGCAATGAAGGAGTCCTTCCATTTGAAAAGCAGAGACTAGGCTGGGCTAAGTGGTTCAGCCTGTAATCCCAGCACTTTGGGAGGCCAAGATGAGTGGATTTCCTGAGCCCATGGGTTTGAGACCAGCCCAGGTACCTTGGCGAGATCTCATCTCTACAGGAAATTTTAAAAAAAAACTTGAACTGGGCGTGGTAGCATGTGCCTGTAGTTCCAGCTACTGGGAAGGCTGAGGCTGAAGGATCGCCTGAGCCCAGCAGATCGACACTGGGGTGGCCATGAGCATGCCACTGCACTCCAACCTGGGTGACAGAGAGTGACTCCAACTCAAAAAAACAAACAAAAGAAAACCCCAAAGACTAGGCAGAAATCCAAAGCTTTATGAAGAGAAAGAGCTCTGATAAATAAGCAGGCAATTAGAAAACCTAGTACCATTTTTTTTCATACATGCTTTAAGAGACTAATGTATTTTTTTAAAAACTCAGTATGGATACAGTGCATTCAGATATAATTTTGTGACACCGATAAGTAAGGATCAACTGGGTAAGAGAAATAATATTTTCTTTTTGCTTAGGTTTACTTTGACTTTTGGGACTCTTTTTGGTCCTATGGAGGATTGTTTTTTCTCATTCTATGAAGGATGATGACATTGGTGATTTGATAGGCATTGTTTTGACTCTTTAGGCTGCTTTGGTCATCATGAATATTTTAACAATATTGATTCTTCCAATCCATGAGGATAGAATTTATTCCATTTTTTGTGTCATTTATCATTTCTTTTAGCTGTGTTTTTTAGTTCCTCTTGGTAGACATCTTTTACTTCCTTTGTTAGATGTATTTGCAGGTGTGTAGTGTGTGTGTGTGTGTCATAAATGGGATTGTGTTCTTGATGTGGTTCTCAACTTGAATGTTACTGGTGTATAGAAATGCTTCTGACTTTTGTACATTGCGTTTGTATCCTGAAACATTATTGAAGTTGTTTGTCAAGTCTAGGAGTCTGCTAGAGGAGTTTTGAGGGTTTTCGATGTATACAGCCATGTCATCAGTGAACAGAGACAGTTTGACTTACTCTGTTTCAACTTGGGTGCTATTTGTTTCTATCTCTTGCCTGATTGCTCTGGCTAGGACTTCCATTAGGAATAGGAGTGTTGACAGTGGACAACTTTGTCTTGCTCCAGTTCTTAGGGGGAGCCTGTCAAGTTTGATGTTGGCTGTGCATGACTCTCATTATTTTGATGTATGTTGCCTAGTTTGTTTGGGGTCTTGATCATGAAAGAGGGGGAAGAATTACCTGAGCCCAGCAGGTCGAGGCTGCAGCAGTCATTAGCATGCTACTGCACTCCAGCCTGGGTGACAGAGTGAGACTGTGACTCAAAAAAAAAAAAAAGTGCCAAGAGAAGAAACCTTCTGGGAGCTTCAGGAAAGGTTTCCAGGCTCTTAGAGGGAAGAGACACCTTCTCTACCTATCTCTGCTGCCTGAGGTAGGCTACCCGGAGCAGGGGAGCAAGTCTGAAAGCTTCAAGTGGGAACCTGGAATCCGGCCCACATGGGAAAACAGCCCCATGGGAAGCTGAGAGACTCCATGTCTGTGATGCGTCCTGATCCTGTGCAGTCCAAGTCAGAACTGCCTGGAACATCATAGGTATCCTAGGTTTAAGAAATCATGAGTTATCCTTAGGACACAGTGACTTATGTTGGAGTTTTCTCCTTCTTGAAGCCAAAAATAGCCCATTGGTGGCAGGTGAAGCAGTCTGTTCATCACATCATCTTTTCTACCTGGTGAGCAAAGCTTTGTAATTCACAAAGCACCAGAACGCCATCACTTCTGAACCTCACTCCCCCATGAGGTGTGGGTCAAGTCCCTATTTACAGATAGGAGTCCTGAGACCAAGGAGGAGGGAGAAGACTTGCTCAGTGCCAGACCCACAGGCTGAGCAGGGACTCGTCCTAGCCCTGTGCTGGCTCCCAGGGCAGGACTCCTGCTCCCCCTCCCTGAATCTAGGAGCCCCCACAGCTCTGTGATCTGATGCTTGTTAGGGCCTCCATGCCCTAAATGTCCACACTACCCACATCAACACCATCTTACACTCTCCTACCTTGGGGTGGTGTCCCTGGACTTAAAAATTGTGACTCTAGTCAGGCTCAGTGGCTCAGCCTGTAACCCCAATGATTTAGGAGGCCAAGGTGAGTAGATTACCTAAGCCTGCGGGTTCGAGACCCACCCAGGCAACTTGGCGAGACCTCATCTCTACAATAAATACAAAATTAGCCAGGTGTGGGAGTGTGTGCCTGTAGTTCTGGCTACTTGGAAGACTGAGGCAGAAGGATCACTGGAGCCCAGCAGGTTGAGGCTGCGGTGGCCAGGAGCATGCCACTGCAGTCCAGTCAGGGTGACAGAGTGAGACCTCAACTCAAAAAAAAAAAAAATTGTTACTCTCTGCATTTCTTATTAAAATATGCACATCTCATCGTGAGAGAACTAATGCATACTCACCCCCACAAATAAATTCTTCATTAGTCCTCAGATGTGGCAGGCCTTGAAAAAATGGAACAGGAAAGTTTTGAGCTGAGTTTACCCATGGTGCCAGGGTGAGCTTTCATTCATTCCTTCCTTCATTCATTCACTCAGTGGATATTCAGTTGGTACATCCTACACTGGGCACTGGGTTGTATCCTGGAGCCACAACCTTCAACTCGCCATGGTCCCTGCCCTCATGGAGCTGCCCTTCACAGTCAAGGTCACAAGGAACATGATGACAGGGTTGATAAGTCCCTCAGGGTACTGGTACAGCCCAATGGATGAGAAAGTTATTCTGTAGGGGACAGGGTGACCTTAGACATAGGACACCTTAGGAAGGGCAGTGAAGACCCCATGGTGAAGCCGTCTGAGCTGAGGCCCAGAATATGCGGAGAAGCCACCAGGAGATGGTCTGGAGACAGAGCGTTTCAGGTCTGAGCAGGAATGTGCTTGGTGCAAAGTCAGTAAGGGAGAGAGGCCTGAAGTGAGGGGCTACAGGAACACAGGGTCACATGCGCCACAGTGGGGTTTGGGTTTTACACCAAGAGTTACAGGAAGTCACTGAAGATCTGAGATGAGAGAGTGACACATCCCAGCAGCACTTTGTGATGCTCATTCTTCTGACTGGCAGGAGGCTGGGTCGAGGAAGCAGGTGCAGAGCAGGAAGGCCCTGTGGGAGGCTGGCACAGTCACCAGGACAAGCAAAGATGGTGGCTGGGCCCAGGGAGAATGGACAAGGGGCCGAGTGGTGGCTGAAAGGCGTGCTGCCCAAAGCCAGGGTACAGGGACCCCAGGACACAGGACAAAAGAGGTGCAGGCCTCCCCAGATAAGCAGACATGAGTGTAAGGAGGGATTGTGTGGAACTGCTTTTGCAGCTGGACTGGGAGGCCCCTGTTGGGAGCCAGCCACGGAGGCCCACTGAGCGTTAGGGATCAGGGAAGGCCATGGACCCCGAGACCACTAGGATGCTTTCAGGAGCTGTTGACCCCATTCCCTTCCTCCTTTTCCACTTGGCACTGCAACCAGGAAAGGTTCCTGCTGGCTCTGACAGAAAACTCTGAGACCGGAACGCACATAGCTAAACTTGGGAGTCTCTTGTTCCCATTTTCCACAGTTTATGGGTTTTGCTTTTAAACAATTTAAGTTTAAATTTGAGTCACATTGAGGAGACTTAGTGCAAGTCACAGGTTCTCTTGATGTGATTTTAGAAATTTATAGATATAGGTTTTAGAAAATAGTTTATATAGATTAAGAAAATTTAAGTAACCATTTTGTTATAGAAGTGTGGTTAGTTCAGTTTGATTCAGGGGGGCCAGTGAAGTTTGAATTAGACCGGCTGGTGCTAGGAGAGTGTAACCATAGCAGCAACTGTTTCATAGAAACCAGTTTGAATTAGCATAGAATAGAAAAAGGTAATATATTATTATGTTGGTTTTGGGTGTAAGCATTGAATGATGTTATATAGCTGTAAACAATTTAGAGTACATAGAAAATGGATAAGAAAATGACAATTTGTGGTTGTTTCTCATGTTCTTCCTCATGTTTAAAAAATACATCTGCTTGAGAGTGGGGGGGGTATCCCGTGTGCACCTGGATCTGTTCATGTGAAAGGCACATGCTGCCTCTTGTGTCCTGTGATGATGACTTTGCAGAGTTTGGGGATAAAAGCCCTTGTATATACTCAATAAAGTGGCTTCTGCTTAATTCTAAACAGGAGTCCAGTCCCTTTCTTTCTCTCTAGTTTCTTTTCTCTCATGAGTCATCTACGCCGTCACACCTCCAGAGACTCGTGACCCTTGCAGGAGCAGGACTCCAGCAGGCCCCGACAAGGCAGAGCCAGGAGTGCAGGAACAGGACAGCAAGTGGAGGACAAGGAGTCTCGCACAAAGATGTGAGTCGTGAGGGGACAGGGACTGTCCTGCATCCTGCCAACTTGGGGGCTCAAAGGAGCTTCACTGGACCCCATTGTCCGTAGGTATGGGCATCAGGGCTGGGAATCCCAATGGGGCAGGCCTCCCCCAACCATGGCAGAGGCCTCTGAGAGTGGTCCCAATGCCTGGGCGCCTGGTGTGAGGGAGGGCCATGGCATGTGGGGGCAGAGGGATCTAAGGAGAAGTGAGAGGCCAGAGATGAGGCCCCAAGCCCTCACTCCTGGGAGGATTGGAAATCTGGGGGCACCATTGGACCAGGAAACCGAGCGGGCTGGGCTCTCAGGAATTGGAGATATTTGTATGCCTTTAATACATGTGTACAAGGGGCAGAGACTGTGCCCAGGATTCTATTTCTATGAGCACAGTGACACAAGTCACCCATAGGCTGGATGAGAACTGCCATGCTCAGGTGGTGGAAGCTTTGGAGGCTTGTGATGGTCACACACCACACACACACACACACACACGTAAATATATACACAACACACATATTTACATGCACACAAATGTGCACATGCACACCCATCCACAGTGCACTACTGCTTGCTCATGCCTGTCCCTAGGCAGAAACCTTCCTGCCATGGACCATTCTCTCTGGGACCTGGTAGGGTTCAGAAGCTGGATTCCTGCGGAATCCAAGGAACCCTGTCACCGCCGTCCTCGTGGTTCAGTGTGGTGACGCTGAAGGGCATATCTGGGTGGGAGGACCTGAGTAAACCAGCCACGCATGCTGCCTGCTAAACCTGCTGCTAAACCTGACTTGTGCATGGAGGAGGGCACAGTGGAGGCTGACAGCCTCTTCCCACCATGTGCACTGAGGGCAGGAGCGTCATCAGGCGGGTCTTGCTCCTGGAGGCTCTGGGATCACTGATGATGTCCACCAGACACCCCAGCCCTCATCCCTGGGTACACAGAAGGGGTGCTTCCTCGAACTCTGTGTGCAGATGGGGCATGGATGAGTTCTGGCCCGTGAGCACAGTGACACAAGTCACCCATAGGCTGGATGAGAACTGCCATGCCCCCAGCCATTCCTCCCATGGAGGCAGCAGGGATGCGTGAGCTACCCCAGGTCATGCGTTAGGAGACACAGGCAGAGCTCTGCTCACCCCCTTTCACCCGCAGCCTGATGGGAAATGTGCGTGGCAGGCAGGAGTCCCTGGACATGGGGCTGCTTGTTATGTGGCATGACACAACCGCCCTGCCTGGTATGTCAGGGGCTCACACTGACCCAGCTACAAAAGGACAGCCACCACTGCTCAGCAGACCACATGCCCCAGATGTATGTGCTTTCATGTGCTGTAAGTCGTCTGTTAGGGCCAATGCGTGTGCTTATTCTCCATTTCACAAAAGCTGGAAAATAACTTAGAAGTCAGCATTCATGGAATACCTCAAATGCATCAGGTTTTTGCTGAGCACTTTACAAACGAATTTCCTCAGCCTCACAGTAGCCCTGGGACGAAGGTACTTTTATTAACTACCATTGTACAGAAGAGAAACTGAGGCTCCAAGTGGTCATGTCCAAGCAAGGGGCAGTGCTGGAAGCTGAACCGAAACCTGCCTTCTCCTACCAGCTCAGACTGAGGTCCCAGAGGGACATCAGTGGCCATGCCAAGGAGGGAGGAGGCCAGTGGGCCATGCAGGCCAGTGGGCCATATGCCCATTGCCATGACGGTTCCATATCCAGCCCTGAGAGTGCCCTCTGTGGGTGCCATCAACAGGCCCTGGCACAGACTTCAGTCCTGTGGTTCCTGGTGGCTGGAGGCAGGAGAGGCCTGTGAGCAGAGGCTCTGTGCAGTGGGCAGACCCTCCCCCATAGTGCCTGGTCAAGCATGCCCAGCCTCTTCTCCTCTCCCTCTGGGGATGCCCCTTCTGTGGAGAAGCCCACCGAAATGAAGTAGAGGGTGTTCCAGGAGCCGCCTTCCCCCAGGTGCTTCCCTGGATCCCAAGCTGGAGACCCAGGTACGCATACCACTCTGTAAATCAGTGATGTAATTGGTCTCCAGTGGGGGCCTGGCTCTCACAGAAGTCCTGTACCCTAGACCCTGGGGCTCTTCCGGTGAGGTGCATCTAGAGTCAGAGACGCCATGGGCTGTGAGAACCCAACAACCTGGAGCCAGGAGCAACCAGGAGCCAGAGGCTCTACCTGCCTCCAGCCCCCACACCAACCCCCAAGGAATGTGCTGCGACGAGCCCATGTGACAGATGGGGAAACCGAGGTATAGAAGTGACTTGCCTGGGAATCTAGACCCAGGAAGTAGGCCACAAGTTCAGGCCCTGAACTATGAGCTCCGGTCATCCCGTCTCCACGCGTCTCTCCAGGCTGTTCTCTTGAGGGCACTCCTGGGGTTTTAACAGTCAGTCAGCACTCATTTTCTGAATAGCCCCCTGCCGAGGGATCCTTTCAGCACCTGCACATTTAACCCGTGGTTTCAGAGCCCTGCTTGGCTGTTTCTTCACATTTAATGTACCAGGAGCCCCTAAGAGGGAAGCATCCTGGTCCTTCCTCAGGGACTCCCATTCCAGCAGCGGCAGGCATGGGTATAGAGATTGAGGGCCCAGGACAGGACACTGGGTGCCCAAATCCTGGTTTGGACACTACTGAACTGCATGACCCTGGGTGAGTCCCTTGACCCCTTTAGCGCCCTTAGCTCCACAGTGGGAGGCTGGCAACAGCAGTGCCCCCTGGGGCTGTGGTAGGGTTCAAGGAGGTGATGTGAACACCGTGCCTGGCACATAGTAGGTGTTCAGTCAGCACCACACATCAGGTTGTCTCTGAAGTCCCAGCAGGTCACTGGGATTTGTCTCACTTGTTAATTGGGAGGAGGAGGAAAGCTAGATTCCCCTTGATACCCTTTCTGAGACGCCATCATTGGGCAGGGTCAGAAACTCTGAGCCTCCAACATCAGGCAGGGTGAGACATTCTGAGCCTCCACCATCGAGTGGGGTGAGACACTCTGAGCCTCTGCCATTGGGTCAGAGCTAGATGGAACAGGGGAAGGTGCAGGCATGAGGGTGGCAGGGTGTCTTTGTCCCTTTTTTATAGCCAAGTCTCTGCAAATGAGACAGCTCTGACTCAGTCACCGCAGGGACACAGACATGGCAACCCCTCCCAGCCCCAGGCTTCAGCGCCCAGGATCCCTGCCAGCTTTCTGACAGTGGGTGACACAAGGAAGGCCCTCCTGCCTCCACCCCCAGCTTCCTTCCTTCCCTGATGGCTGTTCCCAGCATCCCAGCTCATCGTCCTCCCATGTGGGCCTCATACCACCTGGGGAACGGGTCCCACTACCAGGGCTGTTCCTGTGCTCTTTTCAAAGTAGAGCTGCCAGCAGAGAGGGGCAGCAAGTCTGTGTGGCCCCCGTAGGGCTGGCCCGCCTCCAGCTGACTCCCCGCAGCACTCCTATCCTGGAATGGCTCAGCCCCACCCTTCTGGGGTCTGAAAAGTCCCCAGTCCTCACTGGCAACCCCTGGAGGGCTCTGAGAAAAAGAGGTACCTGGGTGGTATCCCTGTTCCCATTGGTCCTGTGGCAGTGAGGATGTCTGTCCCTCAGCAGGGAGCAGGGCCACAGGGAGGGGCAGAGGATGGGTCGGTTCTAATTGGAGGGAGGGGGACACAGCAGGAAAGACCTGGAGACAGGCAGAGCAGCGGGGCCAGCACACAGAGGGGGTACTCAGGCAGCCCCACACTGGGGTACCTGGGCCCAGAAAGTGCTGTAAGAAAAGCATCACAGGATGTGCAGCGCCTTCCCCACATGCAGGGCAGGGGCTGGCCAGGGACCTGCAGAAATAGATGCACTTGGGACCCAGCCTCTGGCCCTCTGGGCAGGAAGGCAGGACAGCCCAAGGCTGCTGAGGGGATCTGGGAAGGGAAGCCCAGGTTCACACACCTCATACACCTGAGGACCTGCTCCTGGGCCACACCCACCACTACCCTGGGCACAGGGTCCACAGCCAGGTGGCCAGGATCAAGGCCAGCCCCTGTCCCTGCGAGAGAATGTCAGCTGCAGCAACAGAGACTCAGCCAATGATGGCACCAGAAACCAAGATATTTCCTTGCTCCCTTAAGGAGGCTTTAGAGGTGGGAGGCCAGGGCTGGGCCCGGGCTCCATGGAGTCACCAAGGCTACCACCCAGGCTCCTCCAGCTCCATGTGGCCCCTGAGGCGTCCCTCATGGTCAAAGGGTGTCATGACCCCCATGTTCATTCACTCACTCATTCAGTCACTATTGATTGGGGACCATGTGTCTGGCACTGCCCAAGTGTGTGGGAGGGAGCCACAAGGGAGACCGAGCCCTCGGAGCTGATGTCCCCATGGAAAAAGGGAACAGTGAACCACACAACCAGAATATTGCATCACATCTTAGACGTAGGGCCTGGGGCAAGGGTGGGTTGCATTTTAGGCTGGGGTATCAGGGAAGGCCTCACTGAGATGGCGACTTGTGAACAGAGACCCTCGGGGGAGCCGTAGGCATTCCTGGGGAAAATCACCCCCTTTCACCCCCACACTGGTAGTGGCTCATGCAAAGTCCCTGAGATGGAGCCACGTGGTGAGTTCCAGGACCAGCGAGGAGGCAAGAGGGGCTGCGCAAATGAGAGAGACACAGTGGGGGGAGGGGAGCTGGAAGAGGAGCTCAGGGGTCAGCTGGGGCCTTGTGGGGGTGGTGGGATCTTGGGCTTTGACTCAGATGAGTTGGGAAGTCCCCAGAGGGCTCTGAGCACAGGGACACAGCCTGACTTGAATTCTAACAGGATTCTGCTGCTGTTGGGGGTGAGGGTGGGAGGAGGCCAGAATATTCTAGCAAATGAGGATGGAGGTTGGACTGGAAGGGGGCAGTAGAGGTGGGAGGAGTGGACAGATGACAGTGGCAGAGCAGCAGGGCAGGAGGCGTGTTCCTCCTGGGCCCCTCTTTCATGGAGAAAAGATTTTCCCAGAATCCTCCAGGGCACATCCTCTTCACCTCATGGGTCAGAAGTGGGTCAACATCCACGAATCACAGACAAGGGAGCAGGATCCCGTGATTGGCTTCCATCGCTGGCCAGACGGTCTTTGGGAATCTGTGGGGCCCCTTGTTCAAAAAGTATTAAGAATTTCAAGATGGCAGCAACAGAGCCTTAAGCCAAGCTCGGGGCCCTCACAAATGCAGGTCCCTGTGCACACACCTGTGAGGCCAGTCCTGTTCCTTGATTCATGGGTTGGACGTGGGACCGCCAGACAGAATGAGGGAGTTGAGCAGCAGCAGGAGGGACAGGCAGTGGGGAGGTGCCCCCTACCCCATGTGGCCAGATCGGCATCCAGGAGGTTCCACATGACTCTGCCAAACCCAACAGTGGGGACAATGCCCCGGGCAGCTGCTGGGAAGTCGTGGACCACACACATCAAGTGCTTGGTACTGTGTTACCTGTCATGATTCTCATGACCTCTTGGGACAAGAGCCACCTCCTCCCCAGGCTACTGGTGTCCCTGCCTTTTAACCCCAGGATGCCAGTAGCCTCTCTTCCCTCCCCCCCTGCAAGCAGCATGCCTGGAGTTCCCCCACAAGTTGCTTGTCTTGCCTCCAGAAGCCCTCACTGCATGGAGTTCATCGGAGAGGCTGCCTTAGAGAATAGACAGAAATATAACTATGTGTCACTGTAATGCTACACATTTCATAAAATACATTAGGAAAAGTGCAAATACTCTAGGAGTTAAATGTGGTAATAGCACTTTCCCTCTGGAGAGTGCTTCCGGCTTATTTTCAAAAGCCCTCAAATGGCGGGCCTGGCTGTGGGAGCTATGGTCCCATGGCTTTACAGATGAGCAGACTGTGTCTCCTTCGCTCAGAACTTCCAGTGGGTTCTGGGAGGTAAAACCCCAAGTGCCCCATCACCTGTGTGCCCTGGTCCCTGACACCCCCCACCCTGATGTCAGGCCCACCCCCTCCCTCCTTCTCCAGCTCACCAGCCCAGTGCCCACCTCTGGGCCTTTGCAACTGCAGCTTCGGTGCCTGGAGTCAGGCTTCTCTGAGCGCTCCTTGGGTTGCCACTCAAGGGTCGGCCCAGAAAGGCCTTCTGGGACCCCGGATTAAAACAGCTCTCATACCTGTCTCCGTGCTCCCACCCGCCATACTCACCCGATAGGCACTTACACCATCTGACATGTCACCTACCCATGTGACCATTGGCTTTTCTACTTGCCTCATTCTGGCAGGCTATAAACTTCCCAAGGACTTCACAGATGTGACTCTGGGCCCAGAACAGGCCTGGCACACCACAGGCACCTCCCTCCATATATGTGACATGGTGCCCCTGGGCCCACGTGAGTGGCTGGATCAGACCTAGAATTACGGTGGGGTTTCTGCAGACCCCTTGCTGGCCGGAATGCAGGGTGAGGACACATTCCAGACAGGCTGGGTCTCTTTGGCCTGTGGTGGCCTTTCACAGACAGCCATAACCTCCTTCCCAGTCAGACCCTGCACCCAGGAACTCAGATGCAGTCTGAAGGAAGAACAGTCTCATGGGGACACTCAGCTCATACAGACTTCCTTCGAGGCATGTGAGGTCCTGGGGGAGGTGGTGGAGCCCTCTGTCCCCAGGAGGGAAGCAAATAGGGCAGAGAGGCCCCCAGGGGTGGGGTCAGGGCCAGTCCCACCCAGGGAAGGTTGAGAGACAGAGTTGTGGACTTCCTGAAACCTGCAGACTAATGTAACAGAAACGCCTCTGTGAAGGGAAGCCGTGTCATGATCAGAATCCTCCTGCACGGCCACCCATTTGTGATCCATCCCACGAAGAACACTCAAGGTTGACTGGGTGCCCATTCACTGTCCCCCAGCCACCGGGGCTACACTGGAGGGCTCTGAGCTCTAGCTTCAAACAGAAAGGCCACTGCTGAGCTTCAGGCAGCAGGGCAGTCAGATCCCCCTGGGGAAGAGATGGTTTTGGAGGTCCTGACAGGAGGCCACACAGGATGGGGTGGGCAGGGCCAAGATGTGGCAGAATGGTTAGCACCTGGTCTCCAGACCCAGAACAGCGCCTGGTTCAGGCTCCCAGTTCCGCCGGTTACTAGCTGTGAGGTACCTTGGACCAGGTACCTCACCTCTCTGTGCCTCAGTGTTCCCACCTGCTGGAGGGGGATGACAGGGCCTTGCTCATGGAGCGGTTGCTTGGAGTAAATCAGTATATGTGCAGAACCGTGCCTGGCACAGGTGAAGGCTGGGGGAGTGTTTAAAAGAGGCATGGTGCCGCTAGTAACTTCACACAAGATCTGTACAGAGACCAGCATCACACCAAGGCCACATGCTGGGCCTGGCAGTGCTTTAGTTACAAAAGCCCCAGCATGGGGGAAGTGGCCCGAAGGGTACACAGAACTCTCTGGGCTACTCTGACAGCTTCTTGTGAGTCACATGATTTCAAAATACAAGTTATTTAAGACTCGCAGGCAGATACTGATGGAAACTGAGACCATGAGGGCAGAGAAAGGAGTCAGACTAAAGGGAAGGGAATTAAGATTCTGGAGGGAGTAGAGACAACTGGGTGGAGGCAGGACTCCCACAAAGACCACAGGAATGACAGTGTCACAGCCAATCAGACTCTCAAACTGGCCCAGCACTCTGGCATTTCTACAAGTGGCTCAAAGGTTTACTGAGGCTGGATCAGTTAAGGTCACCTGTTCTTCACTCCACCTGAGGTCAGAGGTAGCTCAGGACTGGGAGGACATGGGGGTAGGGTGAAGGGGGTCACACAGAGCCCCATCCCATGGCACCCTGGGGGCCTCACTAACTGAAGGGGAATCTCCTTTGGGAGGTGACAGAGTCATCTCTGTCACTCCTCAAAGCCAGACAGAGGCCTGGACTGAGTCTGAAGGACTGATGTGTCATCACACTCATCATTCCTGTGGTCTTTGGCCCACAGGGCCCCATGAGTGAGCAGGAAACTGTCCCTGACTAGCAGGGGCTCTGTGGTAAGGCTGGGAGGTGATGCCAAGCCCTGGTCCTGGCTTCTGGGAGGGAGCAGAGGGGCCGCCACTCACCGTGGTGCACCCTGGGGCATCTGGTCCTTGAGGCACAGGTTCTTGGCCTAGATCTCACCCAAAGGCCACGGAAAGAAGGAACCACCAGGCTGGGATCTCTACGGAGTGCTCAGGACACCTGAGGCACATTGTGGGGTTGACAGAAGGCCCCAGACTCTGGAGTCCTCGGTTCTCTTTAGGCAGGGAGAAGACCTGAGTCTGAGGCTGACTGCCACCCAGTCCCTTGATGGCCCTCTCCCACCACCCAGATGAGAGCACCAGCCCCACCCATAATGTCCACAACATCACCACTCACCTGCTTGTGCATGATGGCCGTGGGCTGCATGATGCACTTGGGCAGCAACCCGTGGCTCTGGGCCAGGGTGGTCGCCTTCTCCAGGGACACGCTCAGGGTGCTTCTGCCACAGGGGTGGGGGCTATGGGTGAGGCATGACGGGCCATTTCTGGTCCCCACGGCCCCCAGACCCCATCCCGTCATCTCCTCCCACAGTCCTCAGGCCGCAGACAGCCCCTCTTTGCCCACAGCCATCTTCCTCCCCTCTGGCTCACTCCTCCTCCAGGCAGCCGCCTACCTCAGGGTCAGGCGTCCTGTGGCTTCCTTGCCTGCACCTCACAATGAGCAGCACCACACAGCCGGGGCCTTGCTGGGATCTCTGGGACACTCCTGGGGCCTTGTTCAGAGGACTTGGTACAACACTTGCTGAGGGAGTATGTGGAGGTGACCCCTGGAAGCCCCAGGACTTGCCGGCAGGGTTTGCAGTGGATGCACTGATCCATCTCTCAACAGGATCCTGGGCTGTTCTTGAAAGAGCTCTGAGGGCCAGAACTCTTGGGTTCAAATCCTGTCCCCCATGAAGCCCCGATCCCTGACTACAAAGCAGGAGTCCTAACAGAGCCCTGTGACGCCGTGGTGTCCTGGGCAGTGTGGGATGTCCCCAGCCACCACCCACTGGCTGAAGCACCTTCATCCCCCCAGCTGGGACAAACAAAAGTCTCCAGAGGCTGCCAGATGAGCCCTGGAGGGGAAGATCACCCCTGGCTGAGGATGATGCGAGGCCCCACGCATGGCTTGCTGCAGGGAGATGAATGGGGGGAGATGAGTCAACCTGCAGGGACATTAACTGGTAGGCCAGCATGCAGAAATCGCTGACTGCTGAGACAGGCTGGGCCTTGCCCTGCTCTGGGACCCAGCAGGGAACAAATCAGCCCCTGCCCTGGGGGAGGCAGGGAAGAAACAGACCCCCCAATGAAGGGTGTAGATGTGGGCAGAGAGGACACGGGTTTAAGCAGGGAGGTCAGGGATGGCTTCACAGAGGTGACATCCCTCTCCCTGAGACAAGCAGTGGGGGCAAAGGCCAGAGGTAGGAGGCATCCAGGGAGGCCAGGAGACCGGATCTCCCCCATGGACAAGCAACTGCTATCGTCAGTGTCAGATGAAGGTTCCGGCACAACCACTCTGCCTGATCCCATGCACACTGACCACGCAGTCAGAGAAGCAGATGGTCCCACAGCCCTCCTGGGTCCCCTGCGACTGAGTCCCATTTCACAGACAAACTGAGGTCCAGGGAGAGCAGGGCCCGTGGCTGGCTCCACAGGCAGAGGTAGAATCGGGGTTCCAACCCAGGCTTTCTTCCCCCCAGCCCGGGCCCCCACACCACCCAGAGGTGTGGCCAGCCCCCACCCTGTGCCCGGCCTCACCTCTGCATACACGAGCCACACATGGCAATCTGGCAGGCCCCCAAGTGGTAGCAGAGCTCTGAGGAGAGGATGAGGTGGGCACCCAGGCTCCCCCTGGCACCGGGCTTGGGGTGGACTAGGGACTTCATGAGGTGGCTGAGTTCATCCAGGGCATTGATGGGGCGGATCAGCTGCAAGGTGTGTGACACATGCCTGGAACTTTGGGGGAGGGATGCCTGGGCCCTCCCTGGACTCCCCTGCATCAGCTCCCCCTAACCCAGCTCTGTTTCTGCAGATGCCTCCCAGCTCACTCCACTGGGGTTTGCAGTCCAATTCAACCTTCTATGACCTCTGCTCAAGAACCATCATTGGCTCCCCACAGCCCGTCAAGCTGGTATTCAGGGTTCACCACCTATTTCAGGTCCAACCTTCCAACCTGATTCTCTTCCCTGCCCAGGTGTGTCCCCAACCAAGCCAGGATGGAGTGCCTTCTCCCGACCTGGCATGCCCCACCCAAGTGTCCCTCCCCGAGAAGAGCTTTCCCTCCTAACCCCAGCCCTCCCCGACTACCGCATGGAGGTACAAGTGCCGGTTCACTATCTGTGCCGCCCTCATATTCTGCCAACCAGGCTAAAAATGGCCCAAGAGCCACTCTGCCCAGAGCTCCTGCCTCACTCTGCCCAGAGCCCCAAGGAGCACCCCAAAGCCATCGCCAGAGGCTGGGAGAGCCTGGGAGACCACAAGACAAGAGAGGCGCATCAGGGTAAGAGGCAGGGAGCCCAATAGCCAAAGCCAGCGTAGGCCCCTTGGGACACACGGGAACGTGTGCCGATGGCTGGATCTTTCCATGCCTAGAGAAAAGCTGGGAGCCTCCATTTTTACTGGAAATCTTTTGATTTCCAAATGTTGGCCACAAATTCCAAATAAGAAAAAAACAAAAAACACCACCTGGGCCACATCTGGGGTGGGGTCCATGACTGACCCATGTGGATTCTAGCCCAGAGAAATGCTGGCACTAGGAACCGTGGGAATGGCACAGGCAGGCAGGTGCCGGGAAAATAAACCATCCTGGGAATTTTGAGAAGGTTGTGGAGCTATCCAGGAAGACTTCCTGGAGGAGGGACTGCAGGACCTCAGGGACTTCTCTGCTAGGGCACCACCCTGGGCCTGTCTGCTTGGTCCTGACTCTGAGAGACCATCCCTGCCCAAGTTCCTGGGGCAGAGGGAGGCAGGGTGGGTGCACCTGGTCTATCTTCACTGCTGTGGTGCTGGCGTCTGTGGGCAGGTTGGACTGTTCCAGGTAGAACGCCCTGGAGGAGGAAGATGGGGCTGAGGGTGGGGCCGCCACACCTACCACCCTCATGCCTCTACCTGGGTCTCAGCCACCATGCTGCTCCACCCTCCCCGAAGCCCTCCTTTGAAGCCAAACAGACCCGAATTCAAAGCTCAGCCACTGCCTGGCTGTGTGACTCTGGGCAAGCTGTGTATTCTCTCTGGCCCTCAGTCTTCTCATCCATAAAGTGGGTTAGAAGGGTCTGCTGCTGCGAGAATCTCTTGCAGGCAAAAGGCCCAGCACACAGTAGCTGCTCAAGAAAGGGTGTTTGCCCATGGGGGGGGGGTCTGTCTGGCACTTTCTGTGCTAGTGGCCACCCCTGGAAGTTTCCTGATCCTAACCTCAACAGAGACCCCAGGCATGTACCTGAGTTTGCGATAATACTGCTGGACTTTTTGCAGGGACTGAGCATTGATCTCCTGCTGTAAATCTTCCACAGCCTGGCTGCCTGGAGGAGGTGGCCCCTCCACATTCTCCAGAGCTGTGAGGGAAGACACAGGAGGGTGGGTGACTGTGTTCCAGTGTGCTTGGTGGCCTTGACCCATCCCCTTGGCCCTGCCAGATGCCAAAACTCACCTTTCGTGAAGGGCACAGTGTGCAGTCTCAGGCAGGCCCCACCCTCCAGGTGCAAAGGCAGCGTGGAGCAGTGGTAGCTGTCGAGGTAGAAGAGGACCTTCAGGACCTGCCAGCTGCCCTTGATGTGGTAGGAGACGTTGGCATCTGTGGGAGGACACATGCAGGGCTGGTCAGCACCTGGGGTGGGGGTGGCACATATCGCCTAGCAGCAGACCTCCCTGCCGGGGCTCCAAGTGGCCTCCTGGGACCTCCCTGCTCTCCCCATTCCAGAGGGGTAGCCTCAGACATCCCAGCCTCCCACCCCCAGGGGTAGCCTCGGCTCTCCCTGCCCTTTCAGCCCTGGGGTAGCCTCAGCCCTCCCTTCCCCCTACCCCCAAGGGTAGCCTCAGACATCCCCGGCCTCCCCCACTTGGAAGAACAGTCTCTGACTCCTCCCTTATGCCGACTTCAACAGGTCCTAGTTTCCACTGCTGAATTCTGGGACATGACAATGACTCTGCCAGCTGGGGAGTCTGCAGCATCTATCTCCAGAGTCTCCCCAGTGCTCCTTTTACCCATCCTCTCCTGGGATCCCAGGGCCCTCCCCGGCAAAAGCTGCCCCAAACAGGACCTGCACTGTATTTGCGCCTCTAAGGAAGAGCTTAGGGCAGGGGTGGCCAAATATGGCACTCAGACCCCTTCTGTACCCGTGGCAGGCATCACTAATAGATCACTGCTCTGCCTGGGCCCCCACTCAGTCTAGCAGGAATCACTAATCGATCACAGCTCTGAGTCCCACTCAGCCTAGAGACAGGCCTCCACTGCCAATCAATTCAAATTGGTACCTGAAAAAAAGTCTGTCCCCCGCTAGACAGAGTGATATTGCCCCAAGGAGGTAAAATTGGTCCTTGGGAGAGAGGGAAAAAAATCTTACTCTTGTAATGTGTATGCACAGATGCCTGTCGTATTAAGATTGTATGGGGAGGCAGCAATTAGGAAGAAATTGACTAGAAATGTTTTTTATGAGATGAAATGAAACTGATGGAGAAGCATGCACCAGAGTTCTTAGCCAGCATGCTTAGACTTGCCTGAGGGGCTCAATAGCACGGACCTTTGGGCTCTCTCTCTAGCTTTGGATACCATGGGTCTGGGATGGGCCTGGGAATTTATCTTTCTAGCAAGTCCCTGGGTGCTGACTGCCAAGAGTCACACAGACCCAGTGCTCCATACAAAACCCAGTGGCTCTCAGGTTGGCTGCTTGTGCAGGTCACCTGGCGTGCTCTCCCGGGACCCAGTGCCCAGGCCCTGCCACAAACTGACCAGAATTGCCAGGGACTGGGGGTTCTACAAAGCTCCCCAGAGGATTCCAGCATGCAGGCAGGGCTGAGAACCCAGAGCTCCACCATGAGCTACAAAAAGTCAGCAACCACACCGCATCTCCCTCCACTCAAGAGCTCCTGACTCTGCCCAACACATGCTGTGAGCTCCTAACTAGGGTCATGTGGGAAGGTGGAAGGATGGATGGGAAAAAGAAAGAAAAAAACTCGGTTAATTATGGAGTAAGCCCTTACAAAATCTGAAGTCCTCACCCTGAAGAAGACTTCTCTAGAACAGAATTTCAGTGGGAACTGGGTACTGATTGCCACTCTCTCCTTTTTACTTTTTTTTTAAGAGACAGGGTCTTGATCTGTCACCAGGCTGCAGTATGGTGGCATGATCAAGGTTCACTGCAGCCTTGAACCCCTGGGCCCAAGCAGTCTTCCTGCCTCAGCCTCCCAAGTAGCTGGTATTACAGGCAGACCATCATGCCTAAGTTTTTATTTGGTAGAGGTGGGATCTCGCTGTTTCCCAGGCTGGTCTCAGAGTCTCAGGCTCAAGCGATCATCCCAAAGCAATCCTCAGCCTCCCAAAGCACTAAAATTACAGGCATGATCTACTGTACCCAGCCTGTCTTCCTCTTTGAAGAGCTGTTGGAGACAGCTAGGTTTACACAAAAAGAAACCCCTCTTTTTCCACATGTGCCCCTAAGTTCAGCTTTGAGATTCATGAGGCTTGACAGCACTGGGTACCTGGCCAAGACCAGGCAACTGGGCCAGACACAGGGGAAAGACAGGGTGGCCCAAAGCCCCAACCCCTTCCATCCCAGCCCCCAGCTCCATAATGGGGGTGGGAAGAATCACTCACTGGCAACATAGTTCTTGTCCAACTGCTTAAAAGAAAAGGTGACATTGTTTAGCTCTGACAGGGTCACCCAGATGTCCTCCAGCACAATCCGTTCTTCCTTCTGCAGCAAGAAGTGAGGGGAGGGACCTCAGATGCCACCCCTGCCCTGGGGAGTCAAGACGCTGCAATTCAACTCTGGTCAACTCTCCAGCCTGTGGACCAAGGTGCCAGGGCCTGCCCACGACTTTCCAGAGTGGACGTGAAGTCGTGGTTTGCTCTGGCTTGTCCTACCGAGCCTCCCCAGGGCCAAAACCCACCTCTGCCTGGATTTACTGTGGAGTCACCTCCTCTCCTACCTGGATGACCATAGCAAGCTTTCAACAACCATTTCAAACCTAGCATGCCCACAGAACAGTCCGTTTCCTTCCTCCACCTCCCCCGCGGGCCCCATTGCAGCAAACAGCCCCAGCACTCACCCAGTTGCCCAAGTTTTAAGCCTTAGCCGCTCCTCACCTCCTCTCCCCTCATCTCCTCTCCCTTCACCCCTGCACAACCCACCACAAGTCCCACTGGGCCTCCAGCACATTCCAGATCCATTCACCCCCCTCCAATTCCCAGTTATCCCTGAGTTTAAGGTGACACAGTCTCTCACCAGAACGACCATGCCAGGTGTCCCTTTGGCCATCTTCCACTCCCAAGCAATCCACTCCGCTATGACTGCAAGTCATCTTTTGAACACTTAACCAGATTCTATCACCTGCCTGCCCTAAAGCCTCCAAACCCTCCTCTGCTCCCAGGAAAAAAGCCTCAGGCTCTACAGATGCTGTCGGCCAATCTCATCTCCCAAGCCCCCAGCCTGCATCCTGCTGGACACACTGGCCAGTTCTAGACCTTTGCACATGCTATCCTCGCTTCCTCAGACTATTCACGTGGTCAGCCGAAGTCTCAGGTCAGCTCCCACCTTCCCAGCAAGACTGTCTCTGACTGCCCCATCCACAGACATTCCTTCCCCTCCAACTTTTCCACATGCCCTTCTCTTTCTCCG
>JAPVLO010002262.1:0-36907 GCA_027257055.1 Cephalopachus bancanus | reverse complement strand
TCCTAAACATATATGCACACAACAAAGGTGCGCCAACATTCATAAAGTAACTTCTAGAAAAACTAAAGAAAGACATTGACTCTAACACCATCATAACTGGGGACTTTAATACACCACTCACAACCCTAGACAGTTCATCAGGACAAAAAATTGACAAGGAGATCTGGAACCTCAATGAGATTCTGGACCAAATGGACTTAACTGATACCTACAGAACACTCCATCCAAAGACCACAGAATACACATTCTACTCATCACCACATGGAACATATTTTAAGATCGACCACACAATTGGACACAAATCAAGCATAAGCAAATTTAAAAGGACAGAAATTCTACCACGCACCTTCTCGGACCTCAGTGGAATAAAAATAACCATTGACAACAACAAGGTCCCCCCAAAACCCACAAAGACATGGAGACTAAACAGTATGATGCTAAACAACTCCTGGGTCAACGATGAAATCAAAACAGAGATCAAAAGATACCTGGAAACAAATGAAAATGAAAAAACATCTTACCAAAATCTATGGGACGCCATAAAAGCTGTAATAAGAGGGGAATTTATATCCCTACAAACACACATGAGGAAAATGGAAGGAACAGATATTCATAACCTAATAAGCCACCTAAAGAAGCTCGAAAAGCAAGATCACAAAAACCCTAATTTCAGCAAAAGAATCCAGATCACCAAAATAAAAGCCCAAATCCAGGACATAGAAGACAAAAAGATAATACAAAAAAATCAATGAAACAAAAAGCTGGTTCTTGGAAAGAATAAACAAGATCGATGGTCCCCTTGCTAGACTGACCAAGAAAAAATGAGAAAAAAACCAAATAAGCACAATCAGAAACACAAAAGATGAAGTCACAACTGACCCTGAAGAAATACAAAGGATCATTAGAGACTACTACATACACTTGTATGGAAACAAACTTGAAAACCTTAAGGATATGGAGGACTTTCTGACATCACACAACCTACCTAAGTTGGAACAAGAAGAAATTGAGACCCTAATAAACCAATAACAACCAAGGAAATCGACTACGTAATAAGAAAACTTTCTCCAAAAAAAAGTCCTGGACCAGATGGCTTTCCAGCAGAATTCTACAAGACATTTAAGGACGAGCTGATACCAATCCTACTGAAGGTATTCCAGGCGATTGAAAAAGATGGAACTCTCCGGAAATCATTTTACAAAGCCAACATCACATTGATACCCAAGCCAGGGAAAGGTCCAAAAAGAAAGAGAACTACAGGCCAATATCTTTGATGAACATAGATGCTAAAATTCTCAACAAGATCCTAGCAAAACTGATTCAGCAATACATCTCAAAAATCATCCATCATGACCAAGTAGGCTTCATTCCTGGGATGCAAGGCTGGTTCAACATTCGTAAAACCATAAATGTAATTAAATATGTCAACTAATGTCAAAACAAAAACCACATAATTATATCATTAGATGCAGGAAAAGCTTTTGATAAAATCCAGCACCCCTTCTTGATAAAAAACCTTGAACATCTAGGCATACGGGGAGCATACCTCAAAATAGTAAAAACCATCTACGAGAAACCCACAGTGAGCATACTCCTAAATGGACAAAAATTGGAAACATTTCCCCTGAAAACTGGAACAAGACAAGGATGCCCACTGTCACCCCTCCTGTTCAACATAGTATTGGAATCCTAGCTTGAGCAATCAGAGAAGAGGAGGCAATCAGGTGTATCCAAATAGGAAAAGAGGAAGTCAAGTTATCCCTCTTTGCAGATGATATGATTGTGTACCTTGAAAACCCAAGAGAATCTGTCAAAAAACTCTTTACACTGATAAAGGCCTTTGGCAAAGTCTCAGGATACGAAATAAATGTACAAAAGACAATCGCATTTCTCTACATGAATAATAAACAAACAGAAACCCAAATAAAAAACACAATTCCATTCACAATAGCCACAAAATAAATGAAATACCTTGGCATCTTCCTAACCAGAGACATGAAAGACCTTTACAAGGAAAACTAAAAACACTGATAAAAGAAATAAAAGTTGACACAAACAAGTGGAAAAATATCCCATGCTCATGGATCGGAAGAATCAACATTGTGAAGATGTCCATCTCACCTAATGCAATCTACAAATTCAATGCAATACCCACCAAATTACCAGCAACATTCTTCTCAGACCTAGAAAAAACAACACAGGAATTCATATGGAAACACAAACGTCCAAGAATAGCCAGAAAAATCCTCAGCAAAAAAAACCAAAGCAGGTGGTATCACATTACCAGCCTTCAAACTTTACTATAAAGCTACAATCATCAAAACAGCTTGGTATTGCTATAGGAACAGGAATATAGATCAATGGAATAGAATTGAGATTCCAGAAGCAAAACCTCAATTTCTCAACCAACTCATCTTCGACAAAGCCTCCACCACCTACCACTCGGGAGAGGAGAACCTATTTAGTAAATGGTGCTAGGAAAACTGGCTGACCACATGCAGAAGATTGAAACAGGACCCCTATCAATCCCCATGCACAAAGGTTAACTTCAAATGGATCATAGACCTAAATGTAAAACCTCAAACCATAAGAATCTTAGAAAATGAAGGAAATTCCCTCATGGAAATCGGAACTGGCATCCAATTCCTGAACAAAACCTGAAACCCACAGCTCATAAGAGAGAAGATAGACAAGTGGGACCTTATTAAACTGACAAGCTTATGCAAAGCCAAAGAAACCATGAAGAGAGCAGGGAGACATCCGACAGACTGAGAAAAAGTGTTTGCAAACACCAGATCTGACAAAGGCTTAACATCCTGGCTCTACAAGGAACTAAAATGTGCTGAAAAGAAAAAAACAAACAACCCCATTATAAAATGGGCAAAAGATATGAACACACACTTCACAAAGGATGACATCCGAGCAGTCAACAAACACATGAAGAAATGTTCAACCTGACCAATTATCCAGGAGATATAAATCAAAACCGCACTGAGATACCACCTGACCCGAGTCAGAATGGCAATTATCAACAAGTCAAAAAATAACAGCTGCTGGAGAGGGCGTGGCAAAAAGGGAACACTTCTACACTGTTGGTGGGAGTGTAAACTAGTGCAACCTCTGTGGAAAGCAGTGTGGCAATTCCTAAAAGCTCTAAATACCAACCTCCCATATGACCCCGTAATCCCCTAGTGGGAATATATCCTGAAGAACACAAATCACTTTATTAAAAAGATACCTGCACACGCCTGTTTATCGCAGCGTTGTTCACAATAGCAAGAACCTGGAAACAACCATGCTGCCCGTCAAAAGAGGACTGGATTAAAACAATGTGGTACATATACACGATGGAATACTAGGCAGCCATAAAAAAGAACAACATCATGAATTTCATGGCAACCTGGATGGAAATAGAGTCTATAATACTGAGTGATTTCTCACAGAAACAAAGATCCGAGTATCACATATTCTCACTCATATAATGGACCTTAAACATCCAATGCAATACTATACGAAAATGACTGACAGTACTGGGAAACTATGGTGGGGGGAGGGAGAAGGGATTAACAGTAGCAAATATCTGTCTGGGAATGGGGAAACACCCCATATCAACAGGGTGCCTGAATGAAACTCAATTGTATACCTAACCCTTGACTGTGCCCACAACTTCATAATAAAAAATTAAAAAAAATTAAAAAAAAACTTCTGCAAAACAAAAGAAACAATCAGAAGAGTAGGGATACAGCCATCAGAATAGGGAACACGATTCTCCAACTATATATTTGTAAAAAGGCATAACATCTAGGATCTACAATAAACTCTAACACTCCGAAAAATCAGAAAAACTTTCCCTTAGAAAAGCGTGCAAAATACGTGATTGGACACTTTTCATAAAAAGAGATACGGGCAGCCAGCAAACACATGAAAATTGCTCAGCTTCACTCATAATAAAAGAAATGCAAATGAAACCACTCTGAAATCCTGCATACCCCTGTAAGACTGGCCACCATTAATAAAACAAACAATAACAGATGCAGGTAAGGATTTGGGAAGAAATAAATGCTTCTACACTGCATGTGAACTGAAAAGTAGAGCAGTATCTTTGGAAAACGGTGTGGTGGATTGTAAAGGGACAAGATATTGACCTACCATGTGACTCAGTAATTGCCCTGTTGAGAATATACCTGGATGAACTCAAATCATTTTACCGAACAGATACCTGCACCAGTATGTTTTTTGCAGCTCTAATAACAACTGCCAAAAACATGTTTCGAACCATGTTGCCCATAAAAGCTGGAAAGGATAAAATAAATGTGGAATATACTCAGTAGATTATTATGTAGCCATAAAAACAACAGATAGAAGAATTTTGCAGAACGATTGACGGATATGAGGTAGGCCATTTTCAGTGATTTATCACAGAAACAAAGAACAGAGTTCCATATGTTCCTACTCATGAACTGAACTTGATCACTCATAGTGCTGTAAGGAAGTGATTGGCACAGTGGAAAACTGTTTAGGGAGAGGGGTGAGATTGGCAGTGGTGGGATACTGCTAAGGAAAAGAGGGGCATACTTCATCAACCAGGGACCACGCATAATTAACGTTTGTATATCTAACTCTGAATTGTACCCTACATTTAAAAAAATTAAAATAAATAAATAAATAAATAAATGAAAGCTGTAAAACATGCAACTGACTTTTTTTGTTTATTCTGTTTTATATTTTTTAACTTTAAAAATGTTTACAATTCAGGGTTGGGCCTAGAAATGTTCTTTATGCAGGGATTGATTTTTTAAGAATTGTATTATACTCTAATGATAACTCCTTTTCCCTTTAATACGTTGGAATACATGGTATAAATCTGCCTTCAAAACTGACAACTGCAGTGTGTCTCACATAAATTCTGAATGTTTTATTCTGCCTAAATTGAAACTTGTTAAGGTTCCAGGCCTATATCATTCTTAGAAAACTGAACCTTGAGATTTAGTGTACCTAAGTGCTGTTCAGATGGCAGAATGCATAATCAATCTTAAAAATTTTAGAAAACAATACAGTATCGTGATTTAAAATAGCTTTTTTCATTATTACAATTTGTGTACATTTTCTTGGTGCACTCTGTATTTTCTGCTTGTTAATTTTGATTAAATATTACAGATGTGCAATCCTTAGAGAAAATGTTCCCTTATATATTTGAAGGAAATATAAAATCACATTTCATTTGTTTTAACCCAATTTATATTTTTAAAAGAATATTTCCATTGAACACCCGAGTATTTTCTCTACCTAAGACATAATGCTGTAGTCTGCAACAAATTGCTCGATTATTCTGACACTTTTAATCACCAAGTATTTACAATGAGACACAGAAAAAAGAGAATTTGGAGGCCAATATATATTATCCAAAATAACATGGAGATGTGCAAAGTAGTAAGTATTTGGCTCTGCATTAGTATAAAAATTTAGATAATTGAAAATTCTGGAAAAGTGATTATGATCTTAGCAAAAGCAATGTTCAAATCCTGTAGGAAAAACTGCTCAAAGCCTGTTACACAATACTCAAAACATCCAAAAGCTACTAAACAAAGAAAGTTCTAAAATGTTATTTGGTTGTGCTACATGGAAGCCTCAACAGTACTCTGTGACCATAATAATAAAACACTACCTCTTGGGTAACCCCCATAGGACTTCTTCCAATTTGGGAGTTTCTCTGTCTTCTCAATAAACACTGCTCAAAAAAAAAAAAAAAAGACTGCCTCGTTTAGAGGATTCTTGATTGATCAATTATCCCTGGAGAAATGTTTGGATAGGTGTGAACACATGGTTATCTTCACTTCTTGGGAATGAAATCCACCATGTCTACCGTATTTGGCAGAACACTGTGCACAAGTGCTTGAAGGCTAAGGATTGTTCAGGAGTCAAGATCCCTCCCATTATGATGTCAAAGTTCTGAGGCTGATGTCATCAATGACAATTTGACATGCTTGTTTCTGTGACTTTGCTAACCTTTTTTAATGCAAAAAATTAGCCTTTTAGTCAATCTACAGATTCAATGAAATAACCATTAAGTTAACATCATTCTTCTCAGACCTGGAAATTGCAATACAAAATTCATAAGAAACCATAAACAATCTCGAATAGGCAAAATAATCTTATCAAAATAAACAAAGCAGTAGCTATCGCAGTTCCACACTACAAACTTTACTATATGTTTGCAGTAATCAACACAGCCTAGTATTGGTACAGGAATAGGTCCATAGGCCAATGGATCAGCACAGAGAATGAAATCCTCAAAATCTAAACCAAATCATCTTTGTAAAAACCTCCAAGACACACTCGTTAATGGAAAACATATTCAGTAAATGGTGCTGGGAAAAGACTGACAACATGCACAAGATTGAAACAGGACCCATATCTATCACCATACAGATTAACTCTAAATGGATCATAGACCTAAACGTAAAACACCAAATTATAATAATCTTACAAAACGCAAGAGACACCATTAGGGACACTGGAACCGAAAACTAATTCCTCTTCAGAGCCCTAAATACCCATGCCTTAAGGAGTAAGCTAGATAAGTGAGACCTCATCAAATTAATATACTTCTGCAAAACAAAAGAAACCATCAGACAAAATTTCCCTTTGAAAAGTGTGCAAAATACGTGATTGGACACTTTTCATAAGAAGAGATACGGGCAGCGAGCAAACACATGAAAATTGCTCAGCCTCACTCATCATCAAAGAAATGCAAATGAATCCACTTTGAAATACCACATACCCCCTGTAAGAGTGGCCATCATTGAAAAAACAAACAATAATCGAGTCTGGTAAGGATTTGGGAAAATATAAATACTTCTATACTGCAAGTGGCCTAAAAAAGTAGAGCAATGTGTTTGAAAAAGTATGTGGTGGTTTCTAAAGGACAAGATATTGACCTACCATGTGACTCACTAATTCCCCTGTAGAAAATATACCCGGAGGAACTCAAGTCATCTTTCTGAAAATATACCTGCACACATATGTTTCTTGCAGCTCTCATCACAATTGAAAAAAACATGGTACCAACACTGTTTCCCATCAAACAGGAATGGATAAAAGAAATGTGGTATATAGACTGCGGGATATTATGCAGCCATAAAAAAGGACACATAAAAAGTTTATTGCAGAACGTTTAATGGATATGTTGTAGGTCATTTTCAGTGATTTATCACAGAATCAAAGTACAGAGTTCCATATGTTCTCACTCATGAACTGAACTTGATCACTTATAGTGCTGTACGAAAGTGATTGTCAGTCATGGAAAACTGTTTAGGGGGAGGAGTGAGATTGGCAGTGGAGGCATACTGCTAAGGAAGTGAACGGCATACCTCATCAACCAGGGACACTGCATAATCAATGCACGTATATCTAACTCTGAATTTAACCCCACATTTTTAAAATAGTTAAAATACCTAATTAAATAAATAAAGGAAAGCTGTAATACATGCAATTGAGTTTATTTGTTTATTCTATTTTTATTTTTTTACTTTCAAAATTGTTACAATTCAGCGTTGTGCCTAGAAATGTTCATTATGCTGGGATTGATTTTTAAGAAGTGTATAATACTCCAAAGACAATTCCTTTTTCTTTTAATATGTTAGAATACATCGTATAATTCTGCCTTCAAAATTGACAACTACATTGTTTCTCACATATATTCTGAATGTTTTATTCTGCCTAAATTGCAACTTGTTGAGATTCCAGATCAATATCATTCTTAGATAACTGAACTTTGAGATTCAGTGTACCTAAGTGCTATTCAGAAGGCAGAATGCATAAAAAAATCTTGAAAATTTTAGAAAACAAAACAGTAACTTAATTTAATACAGCTTTTTCCATTTTGAAAATTTGTGTACATTTTCTTGGTGTCCTCTGTATTTTCTGCTTGTTAATTTTGATTAAATGTTACAGATGTGCAATCCTTAGAGAAAAGTTTTCCTTATATATTTGAAGGAAATATAAAATCACATTCCCTTTATATTTTAACCCAATTTATATTGTTAAAAGAGTAGTTCTATTGAATCCCCTTGTACTTTCTCTACCTAAGACATAGTGCTGTACTGTGCAACAAATTATCCAATTAATCTGATACTTTTAATCACCAAGCATTTAAAATCAGGCACACAGAAAAACCAGAATATGGGGTCCAATATACATGAACCAAAATAACATGGATATTTACAAAGTAGTACGTATTTGTGCTCCTCATTAGTATAAAAATTTAGATAATTGAAACTTCTGGATAATTGACGATGATCTTAGCTAAAGCGATGTTCAAATCCTGTTAAGAAAACGACTCAAAGACTGTTACATAATACTGAAAACATCCAAAAGTTTCTAAACTAAAGAAAGTTCTAAAATAATATGTGATTGTGCTATAACCAAGCTCCAACAGGATTCGGTAACCATAATAATAAAAGAATACCTCATGGGCAACACTCTCAGGTCCCCGCCCAGTTTGGGAGTTTCTCTGTCCTCTCAATAAATACTGCATTACAAAAAAAAAAAAGACTACCTCGTTTAGTGGATTGTTGAATGGTCACTTACCCTGAACAAGTTTTTGGATAGATGTGAACACATGGTTTTCCTCACTTATTGGGAATGAAATCCACCATGTCAGCGGCATTTGTCAGAGCACTGTACACAAGCCCTTGAAGCCTAAGGATTGCTCAGTAGTCAAGTCCCCTCCAATTATGATGTCAAAGTTCTGAGGCTGATGTCATAAATGACAATTTGACATGCTTTTTTCCCTGACTTTGTTTGCATCTTTAATGTAAAAATAAGCCTTTTAGGCAATCTACAGATTCAATGAAATAACCATTAAGTTAACATCGTTCTTCTCAGACCTGGAAATTACAATAAAGAATTCATATGAACCAGGCTTGGTGTCTCAGTCTGTAATCCCACACCTTTGGGAGGCTGAATTGAATGGATTACCTGAGCCCGCGACTCTGAGACCCGGCCGGGCAGCAAGACCTCATCTCTACAATAAATCAAAAATCGGCTGGGCATGGTATCGCATGCCTGTAAATCAGGCTAATTGGAAGGCTGAGGCAGAAGGATCACCATAGCCCAGCAGGTCAAGGCTGCGGTGGCTAGGAGTGGCCGCTGCACTCCTGTCTGGGGAACAGAGTGAGACTCCAACTAAAAAAAAAAAAAAAGAATTTATATGAAAACATAAAAAATCAAGAATAGCCAAAAGAATCTAATCAAAAGAAACAAAGCAGGAGCTATCACTGTTCCAGACTTCAAACTTTCCTATTTGTTTACAATAATCAACAAAGCCTTGTATTGGTACAAGAATAGGTCCATTGGCCAATGTATCAGAACAGAGAATGAAATCCTCAAATTCTCAACCAACTCATCTTTGAGAAAACCTCCAAGATCCACTTGGTAATGGGGTACATATTCAGTAAATGGTGCTGTGAAAAGGTTGACAACATGCACGTAGTTTAAACAGGACCCCTAAATATCAACATACATATTAACTCTAAATGGATCAAAGACCTAAAATTAAAACACGAAATTATAATAATCTTAGAAAACACAGGAGACACCATTATGGAAACTAGAACTGGAAACTAATTCCTCTTCAGAACCCTAAATACTCATGCCGTAAGAAGTAAGTTAGACTAGTGGGATCTCATCTAATTAATATATTTCTGCAAAACAAAAGAAACCATCAGAAGAGCAGGGATACAGCCAACAGAATGGGAAAAACGATTCTCCAACAATATATCTGAAAAAGCATAACATCTGGTATCTACAAGAAACTCAAACACTCAGAAAATCAGACAAATATTCCCTTTGAAAAGTGTGCAGAATACGTGATTGGACACTTTTCATAAAAGGAGATACTGGCAGCCAGCAGACACATGAAAATTGCTCAGCCTCACTCATCATCAAAGAAATGCAAATGAGACCACATAGAAAAACCACACACCCATTGTATGACTGGTCATCATTAATAAAACAAGCAATAACAGAGGCTGGTAATGATTTGGGAAAAAATAAATGCTTCTACACTGCATGTGGACTGAAAAGTAGAGCAACATCTTTGGAAAAGAGTGTGGTGGTTTCTAAAGGGACAAGATATTGACCTACCATGTGACTCAGTAATTCCACTGTAGAGAATATACCTGGAGGAACTCAAATCATTTTACCAAAAAGACACCTGCACAAGTATGTTTCTTGCAGCTCCATTCACAATTGCAAAAAACATGGTACCAACCATGTTGCCCATCAAAGCTGGAATGGATAAAATAAATGTGGTATATACACAGTGGAATATTATGCACCCATAAATAAGGAGAGATGTAAGTATTTTGCAGAACGTTTGATGTTTATGAGGTAGGTCATTTTCAGTGATTTATTGTTGGGAACCGGCCATGGAGGACCACTGAGCATTAGGGATCAGGAAGGGCCATTGACCCCGAGACCACTAGGATGGGTTCGGGAGCTATTGACCCCATTTCTTACCCCTTTCTACTCAGTACTAACCAGATTAAGCTCCTATAAGGTCAAACATAAAAACTCTGAGACCGAGATGAACACAAGCTCACTTTAGAAGCTCATTGCTCCCATTATTCCACAAACTGCAGTTTCAGCATTCACACAACTTGCACTTCAAACTTGGGTCACATCTAAGAGCCTTGGTATTGGTCACAGGCTTCTGGTTTGTGATCTCAGGATTCACTGAAGTTGAATAAGGTGTAAATTGTGTAGAATAGAGTTTTAGAAGACAGTCATTCTATTGAAAGACTGCGGCTGGATTACTTGCAGGTAGCCCACTGTGAACTTTGGACTGGGCCACATTCCAAACATTCTGGGATGGGCCACTTTCATTTCTAAAGTAAATACTTAAGCTTCTATAGAATTGTTTAACTTGGCATGAATCAATCAGCTTAGGATGTAAAGGGTTTATAGAATATGTCAGTCACGGATTAGGTTATCCTTTGTTATGGGATTTTAAGATTATCATATGAAAAGTTTAAAGGCAATCATTGATTAAGTTTTCATGGATTAAGTTTTCTGGTGGATGGGGGACACCCCTCCCACATCTGACTTTGTGTATAAAAGGCCCGTTGTAATTCCCAATGGCACACACATGGCTTCTGCACTAGACTGGAGTCCGTGTCTCTCTCTCTCTCTCTCTCTCTCTCTCTCTCTCTCTCTCTCTCTTCCATTCGCCGACGCCATCTCCACCTTTGGGATACCCTGAAACTGGCTGGAGCTGGTCTCCAGCAATTTATCACAGAAACAAAGAACAGAGTTCCATATGTTCTCACTCATGAGCTGAACTGGATCACTTATAGTGCTATAAGAAAGTGATTTGCATTCGTGGAATACTGTTTAGGGAGAGGGGTGAGATTGGCAGTGGAGGGATACTGCTAAGGAAGTGAGGGGCATACCTCATCAACCATGGACCCTGCATAATCAATGTTTGTATACCTAATTCTGAATTGTAACCCGCATTTTTAAAAAAATTAAAATAAATAAATAAATGAATAAACAAATAAATAAATGAAAGCTGAAAAACATGCAACTGACTTTAATTGTTTATTCTATTTTTTTTACTATAAAAATGTTTACAATTCAGGGTTGGGCCTAGAAATGTTCATTACGTAGGGATTGATATTTTAAGAAGTGTATAATACTCCAATGATAACTCCATTTCCTTTTAGTACGTTAGAATACATGGTATAATTCTGGCTTCATAATTGACAACTACAGTGTTTCTCACATAAATTCTGAATGTTTCATTCTGCCTAAATTGAAACTTGTTGAGATTCGAGATCTATATGATTCTTAGATAACTGAACCTTGAGATTCAGTGAAACTAACTGCTATTCAGAAGGCAGAATGCATAATAAATCTTCAAAATTTTAGAAAATAAAACAGTATCGTAATTTAATACAGCTTTTTCCTATTCTGAAAATTTGTGTACATTTACTTGGTGCACTTTGTATTTTCTGCTTGTTAATTTTGATTAAATGTTACAGATGTGCAATACTTAGGGAAATGTTTCCCTTATGTATTTGAAGGAAATATAAAATCTCATTCCATTTATATTTTAGCACAATTTATATATTTAAAAGTGTATTTCCAGTGAATCCCGTAGTATTTTCTGTACCTAAGACATAATGCTGTACTCTGCAACAAAGTATCCAATTAATCTGATATTTTTAATCACCAAGCATTTAAAATCAGGCACACACAAAAAACAGAATTTGGGGCCAAATGTACATAAACCAAAATAACATGGAGATTTAAACAGTAGTAAGTATTTGGGCTCCTCATTAGGAAAAAATTTAGATAATTGAAAATTCTGGAAAATTGACGATGATCTTAGCTAAAGCGATGGTCAAATCATGTTAAAAAAATGGCTTAAAGGCTGACACATAATACTAAAATCATCCAAAGGTTTCTATACAAAAGAAAGTGCTAAAATAGTATGCAGCTGTGCTATAACCAAGCTTCAACAGGATTCAGTGACCATAATATAAAACACTAACTCGTGGGCAACCCCCTCAAGTCCCTTCCCAGTGTGAGAATTTCTCTGTCCTATCAATAAATACTGCTTTTAAAAAAAAAAGTCTACCTCGTTAAGTGGATTCTTGAATGGTCACATATCCCAGAGAAGTTGATGGGGGGGACACATGGTTTTCTTCATTTCTTGGGATTGAAATCCAGCATGTCTACCGCATTTGGCAGAGCAGTGTACACAAGCTCTTGAAGCCTAAGGATTGCTCAGTAGTCAAGGTCCCTCCAATTATGATGTCAAAGTTCTGAGGCTTATGTCATAATTGACAATTTGACATGCTTGCTTTCCTGACATTGCTTACCTCTTTAATGTAAAGATTAGCCATTTAGGCAATATACAGATTTAATGAAATAACCATTAAGGTATCATCATTCTTCTCAGACCTGGAAATTACAATAAAGAATACATATGAGGCAGGCTCGGTGGCTCAGCCTGTAATCCCACTCCTTTGGTAGGCTGAGGTGAGTGGATTGCCAGAGTCTGTGGGTCCAAGACCGGGCTGGGCTGTGAGACCCCATCTCTACAATAAATCAAAAAATCAGCTGGCGTGGAAGGGCATGTCTGTAAATCAGGCTACTTGGAAGGTTGAGGCGGAAGGATCGATGGAGCCCAGCAGGTCGAGGTTGAGGTGACTGGGAGCGGCCACTGTACTGCAGTCTGGGTGACAGAGTGATAAACCAACTCAAAAAAAAAATTCATATGAAACCATAAACAATCAAGAATAGACAAAAGAATCTTATCAAAAGAAAAAAAGCAGGAGCTATCACTGTTTCAGACTTCAAACTTTACTATATGTTTACAGTAATCAAATCAGCCAGGTATTGGTACAAAAATAGGTCCATAGGCCAATGGATCAGGACACAGAATGAAATCCTGAAATTCTCAACTAACTCATCTTTGAAAAAACCTCCAAGTTCCACTGGGTAATGGAGAACATATTCAGTATACGGTGCTGGGAAAACGCTGAACACATGCACAAGGTTGAAACAGGACCCCTAATTCACCATACACATTAACTCTGAATGAATCAAAGTCCTAAACTTAAAACACCAAATTATAATAATCTTAGAAAACACAGGAGACACCATTATGGAAACTGGAACCGGAAACTAATTCCCTTTGAGAACCCTAAATACACATGCCGTGAGAAGTAAGTTAGACTAGTGAAATCTCATCAAATTTATATACTTCTGCAAAACAAAAGAAACCATCAGAAAAGCAGGGATATAACCAACAGATTGGGAAAAACTATTCTCCATATATATATCTGTAAAAAAGCATAACATCTAGTATCTACAAGAAACTAAAACACTCAGAAAAATCAGACAAATATTCCCTTTGAAAAGTGTGCAAAATATGTCATTGGACACTTTTCATAAGAAGAGATACGGGCAGCCAGCAGACACATGAAAACTGCTCAGCCTCACTTTATGATCAAAGAAATGCAAATGAGACCACTTTGAAATACCACATAATCCCTGCAAGACTGGCCATCATTATTAAAAAAAACAATAATAGAGGCGGGTAATGATTTGGGAAAAAATAAATGCTTCTACACTGCATGTGGACTGAAAAGTAGAGTAACATCTTTGGGAAAGAGTGTGGTGGTTTCTAAAGGGACAAGATATTGACCTACCACGTGACTCAGTAATTACACTGTAGAGAATATACCTGGAGGAACCCAAATCATTTGACTGAAAAGATACCTGCACACGTATGTTTCTAGCAGCTTTAATCACAATTGCAAAAAACATGGTACCAACCATGTTGCCAATCAAAGCAGGATTGGATAAAATAAATGTGGTATATACACAGTGGAATATTATGCAGCCATAAAAAAGGACAGATAGAAGGATTTTGCAGAACGTTTGATGGATATGAGGTAGGTCATTTTCAGTGATTTATCACAGAAACAAAGAACAGAGTTCCATATGTTCTCACGCATGAGCTGAACTTGATCACTTATAGTGCTGTAAGAAAGTGATTGGCAGTAGTAGAAAACTGCTTAAGGAGAGGGGTGAGATTGGCAGTGGAGGGATACTGCTAAGAAAGGGAGGGGCATACCTCATCAACCAAGGACCCTGCATAATCAACGTTTGTATATCTAACTCTGAATTGTACCCCACATTTTAAAAAATTAAAATAAATAATTAAGTAAATAAATAAATGAAAGCTGTAAAACATGCAACTGACTTTATTTGTTTATTCTATTTTTTATTTTCATTTACTTTAAAAATGGTTACAATTCATGGTTGGGCCTAGAAAATTTCATTATGCAGGGATTGATTTTTTAAGAATTGTATAATACTCCAATGATAACTCCTTTTCCTTTTAATACATTGGAATACATGGTATAATTCGGCCTTCAAAACTGACAACTACAGTGTTTCTCACATTAATTCTGAATATTTTATACGGACTAAATTGAAACTTGTTCAGATTCCAGATCTATATCATTCTTAGAAAACTGAACCTTGAGATTCAGTGTATCTCATTGCTACTCAGAAGGCAGAATGCATAATAAATCTTAAACATTGTAGAAAATTAACAGTATCGTAATTTAATACAAGTTTTTCAATTCTGAAAATGTGCATACATTTTCTTGGTGCACTCTGTACTTTCTGCTTCTTAATTTTGTTTAAATTTTACAGATGTGCTTAGAGAAAATTTCCCTTAAATACTTGAAGGAAATATAAAATCACATTCCCTTTATATTTTAACCCAATTTTTGTTTTTAAAAGAGTATTTCCATTGAACCCTAGTATTTTCACTACCTAAGACAAAATGCAGTACTCTGCAACCCAGTATCCGATTAATCTGATACTTTTAAAAACCAAGCATTTGCAATGAGGCACACAGAAAAAAGAGAATTTGGGTCCCAAAATATATAAACTAAAATAACATGGAGATTTACAAAGTAGTAAATATTTGGCCTCTGCCTATGTATAAAAATTTAGATAATTGAAAATTCTGGAACATTGATTACGATCTTAGAAAAGGCAATGTTCAAATCCTGTATGAAAAACTGCTAAAAGGCGGTTACACAATACTAAAAGCATCAAAAAATTTCTAAACTAAAGAAAATACTAAAATATTATTTGGTTGTGCTATAACAAAGCCTCAACAGGACTCCGTGAGCATAATAATAAAAGACTACCTCTTGGGCAACCCCTTAAGGTCCCCTCCCAGTTTCAGAATTTCTTGGTCTTCTCAATAAACACTGTTATAAAACAAACAAACAAACAAAAACACTACCTCGTTTAGAGGATTCTAAATGGACACTTATTCTTGGAGAAATTTTTGGCTAGGTGTGAACACATGGTTCTCTTCACTTCTTGGGAATGATATCCACCATGTATACTGCATTTGGCAGAGCACTCTACACAAGTGATTGAAGCCTAAGGATTGCTCAATAGTCAAGCTCCCTCCCATTATGATGTCAAAGTTCTGAGGCTAATGTTGTCAATAACAATTTGACATGCTTGTTTCCCTGACTTTACTTACCTCTTTTAATGTAAAAATTAGCCTTTTAGTCAATCTGCAGATTCAATGAAACAACCATTAAGTTAGCATTCTTCTCAGACATGGAAATTACAATAAAGAATTCATGTGAAACCATAAACAATCATTCATAGCCAAAAGAATCTTATCAAAAGAAATAAAGCAGGAGCTATCACAGATCCAGACTTCAAATTTTTTATATGTGTTCAGTAATCAACACAGCCTGGTATTGGTACAAGAATAGGTCCCTAGACCAATGGATCAGGACAGAGAATGAAATCATCAAATCCTCAACCAACTCATTTTTGAAAAAATTTCCAAGACCCAATGGGCAATGGAGAACACATTCAGTAAATGGTGCTGGGAAAACGCTGACAACATGCACAAGATTGAAACAGGACCACTATCTATCAACATACACATTACCTCTAAATGGATCAAAGACCTAAACGTATAATGACATATTATAATAATCTTAGAAAACGCAGGAGACACCATTAGGGAAACTGTAATCAGAAACTAATTCCTCTTCAGGGACCAAAATACCCATGCCTTAAGAAGTAAGTAAGAAGAATGTTGTTGGTAATTTAATGGGTATTGCATTGAATTTGTAGATTGCCTTAGGTAAGATGGACATCTTCACAATGTTGATTCTTCCAATCCATGAGTGACAAAGCCCCCACACCTACCACTGGGGAGAGGAGAACCTATTCAGTAAATGGTGCTGGGAAAACTGACTGACCACATGCAGAAGATTGAAACAGGACCCCTATCTATCCCCACGCACAAAGGTTAATTCCAAATTGATCAGAGACCTAAATGCAAAACATCAAACCATAAGAACCTTAGAAAAGGAAGGAAATACCCTCATGGAAATCAGAACTGGCATCCAATTCCTGTACAAAACCCGAAACCCACAGATCATAAGAGAGAAGATAGACAAGTGGGACCTTATTAAACTGACAAGCTTCTGCAAAGCCAAAAAAACCATGAAGAGAGCAGGGAGACAGCCTACAGACTGGGAAAAAGCATTTGTCAACTCTAGGTCTGACAAAGGCTTAACATCCTGGATCTACAAGGAACTGAAACGTACTGAAAAGAAGAAAACAAACAACCCCATTATAAAATGGGCAAAAGATATGAACAGACACTTCACAAAAGAAGACATCCAAGCAGCCAACAAACACATGAAGAAATGCTCAACCTCACTAATCATCAGGGAGATGCAAATCAAAACCACACTGAGATACCACCGAACTCCAGTCAGAATGGCAATTATCAACAACACAAAAAATAACAGCTGCTGGTCAGGGTGTGGTGAAAAGGGAACACTTCTACACTGTTGGTGGGAGTGTAAACTAGTGCAACCTCTGTGGAAATCATTGTGGCGATTCCTAAAAGCTCTAAAAATTGACCTTCCATATGATCCCGCATTCCCCCTACTGGGAATATACCCTGAAGAACTCAAATCACTCTATAAAAAAGATACCTGCACACGTATGTTTATCGCAGCGCTGTTCACAATAGCAAGAACCTGGAAACAACCATTCTGCCGTCAAAAGAGGACTGGATTAAAAAAATGTGGTACATATACACGATGGAATACTACGCAGCCATAAAAAAGAACAAAATCATGAAATTCGCAGCAACCAGGACAGAACTAGAGTATATAATACTGAGTGACCTCTCACAGAAACAAAGATCCGAGTATCACATGTTCTCACTCATATAATGGACCTTGAACATCCAATGTAATACTATAAGAAAATGACTGACGGAACAGGGAAACTATGCAGGGGGGAAGTGGATGGGATTAACAGTAGCAAATATCTGTCTGGGAATGGGAAAACATCTCTTATCAACAGGGTGCCTGAATGAAACCTAATTGTACACCTAACCCTTAACTGTACCCCACAAAACCATAATAAAAAATATTGATTAATAAAAAAAGAAGTAAGTGAGACAAGTGGAATCTCATCAAATTAATATACTTCTGCAAAACAAAAGAAACTGTCAGAAGTGCAGAAATAAGGTCAACAGAATGGCAAAAACGATTCTACACTATGTATCTGTAAAGAGTCATTACATCTAGGATCTACAAGAAATTCAAAGACTCAGAAAATTCTGGCAAACATTCCCTTTGAAAACTGTGCAAATACGTGAGGGAACACTTTTCATAAGAAGAGATACGGGCAGCCAGGAGACACATGAAAATTGCTCAGCCAAACTCATCATCAAAGAAATGCAAATGAAACCAATTTGAAATACCACATATCCCTTGCAAGACTGGCCATCATTAATAAAACAAACCATACAGATGCAGGTCAGGATTTTGGAAGAAAAAATGCATCTACGCTGCATGTGGACTGAAAAGTAGAGCAACATCTTTGGAAAACAGTGTGGTGGTTTGAAAAGTGACAAGATATTGATGTACCATGTGACCTAGAATTTCCCCTGTAGAAAATATACCTGGAGGAACTCAAATTATTTTACCAAAAAGATACCAGCATCCGTATTTTTTTTGCAGCTCTAATCACAAATGCAATAAAACATGGTACCAACCATTTTGCCCATCAAAGCAGGAAAGGATAAAATAAACGTGTTATATACACAGTGGAATATTATGCAGCCATAAAAAAGGAGAGATAGAAGGAATTTGCAGAACATATGATGGACATGAGGTAGGTCATTTTCAGTGATTTATCACAGAATCAAAGAACAGAGTTCCATATGTTATCACTCATGAGCTGAACTGGATCACTTATACTGCTATAAGAAAGTAATTGGCAGGAATCGAAAACTCCTAAGGGGAAGATGTGAGATTGGCAGTGGAGGCATACTGCAAAGGAAGGGAGGGGCATACCTCAGCAAGAAGGGACACTGCATAATCAATGTTTGTGTATCTATCTCTGAATTGTACTCCACATTATTTAAAATAATTAAATAAATAATTAAATGAAAGCCGTAAAACATGCAACTAACTTTATTTGTTTACTCTATTTTTTACTTTAAAAATGCTACAATTCAGGGTTGGGTCTAGAAATGTTCATTATGCAGGGATGAATTTTTTAAGAAATGTATAATACTCCAATGATAACTCCTTTTCCTCTTAATATGTTAGAATACATGGTATAATTCTGCCTTCAAAATTGACAACTACAGTGCTTCTCACAAAAATTCTGAATGTGTTACTCTGCCAAAATTGAAACTTGTTGAGATTCCAGATCTATATCATTTTTAGAAAATTGAACATTGAGATTCAGGGTACCTAGGATTTATTCAAAAGTCAGAATACATAATAAATCTTAAAAATTTTAGAAAATAAAACATTATCGTAACTTAATAGAGCTTATTCCATTCTTAAAATTTGTGTACGTTTTCTTGATGCACTCTGTATTTTCTGCTTGTTAATTTTGATTAAATGTTACAGATGTGCAATCCTTAGAGAAAAGCTTCCCTAATATATTTGAAGGAAATATAAAATCACATTCCCTTTATATATTAACCCAATTTATATTTTTAACAGAGTATTTCCATCGAATCCCCTAGTATTTTTTCTACTTAAGACATAATGCTGTAATCTGCAACAAACTATCCGATTAATCGGATACTTTTAATCACCAAGCATTTACAATGAGTCACACAGAAAAGGAGAATATGGGGCCCAATATATATAAACCAAAATAACAAGGAGATTTACAAAGTAATATTTTTTGGGGCTCTGCATTAGTATAAAAATTTATATAATTGATAATTGTGGAAAATTGATTGTGATCTTAGCAAAAGCAATGTTCAAACCCTGTAGGAAAAACTGCTAAAAAGCTGTTACATAATACTATAAACATCCAAAACTGTCTAAACTAAAGAAATTGCTAAAATATTACTTGGTTGCTCCAACAGGACTCCGTGACCATAATAATAAAATACTACCTCTTGGTCAACCGGCTCAAGTCCCCTACCTGTATGGGAATTTCTGGGTACTCTCAATAAAGACTAGATTAAAAAAAAAAAAACTACCTCGTTTAGAGGATTCTTGAATGTTCACTTATCCCTGGAGGAATTTTTGCATAGGTGTGAACACATGGTTCTCTTCACTTCTTGAGTATGAAATCCACCATGTCTACCACATTTAGCATATCACTGTACACAAGTGCTTGAAGCCTAAGGATTGCTCAGTAGTCATGGTCCCTCCCATTATAATGTCAAAGTTCTGAGGCTGATGTCATAAATGACAATTTGACATGCTTGTTTCCCTGACTATAGTTACATGTTTTAATGTAAAAATAAGCCTTATAGTCAATTTACAGATTCAATGAAATAACCATTAAGTTAACAACATTCTTCTCAGACATGGAAATTGCAATAAAGAATACAAATGAAACCATAAAGGATCATCAATAGCCAAAAGAATCTAATCAAGAGAAAGAAAGCAGGAGCTATCGCAGTTCCAGACCTCAAACTTTACTATAAGTTTACAGTAATCAACACAGCCTAATATTAGTACAAGAATAGGTCCATAGGCCAATGGATCAGGACAGAAAATTAAATCCTCAAATTCTAAACCAACTCATCTTTGACAAAACCCCCAAGACCCACTTGGTAATGGAGAACATATTCAGTAAATTGTGCTGGGAAAAGGTTGACAACATGCACAAGACTGAAACAGGACCCCTATCTATCATCATACACATTAACTAAGAATGGATCAAAGACCTAAAAGTAAAACACCAAATTATAATAATCTTAGAAAACAAAGGAGACACCATTAAGGAAACTGGAATCGGAAACTAATTCATCTTCAGAGACGTAAATACCCATACCTTAAGAAGTAAGTTAGACAAGTGGGATCTCAACAAATTAATATACTTCTGCAAAAAAAGGAAACCGTCAGAAGAGTATGGATACAAACAACAAAATGGGAAAAACAATTCTCCACCTATAAATCTGTAAAGAGGCATAACATCTATGATCTACAAAAAACTCAAACACTCAGAAAAATCAGACAAACATTCCCTTTGAAAGGTGTGCAAAATACGTATTTGGACATTTTTCATAAGAAGAGATATGGGCAGCCAGCAGACACATTAAAAATATGCTCAGCCTCACATATCATCAAAGAAATGAAAATGAAACCACTTTGAAATACCACATACCCCCTGTAAGACTGGCCATCATTACTAAAGCAAACAATAAAAGATGCAGGTCAGGATTTGGGAAGAAATAAATGCTTCTACACTGCATGTGGACTGAAAAGTAGAGCAACAAGTTTCGAAAACAGTGTGGTGGTTTGTAAAGGGACAAGATATTGACCTACATGTGACTCAGTAATTCCCCTGTCGAGAATATACGTGGAGGAACTCAAATCATTTTACCAAAAAGATACCTGCACCGGTATGTTTTTTGCAGCTCGAATCACAATTGCAATAAAACATGGTACCAACCATTTTGCCCATCAAAGCTGGAAAGGATAAAATAAATATTGTATGTACACTGTGGAGTATTATGCAGCCATAAAAAAGGACAGATATAAGGATTTTGCAGAACGTTTGATGGATATGAGGTAGGTCGTTTTCAGTGATTTAGCACAGAAACAAAGAATAGAGTTCCATATGTTCTCACTCATGAGCTGAACTTGATCACTTGTAGTGGTGTAAGAAAGTGATTGGCAATAGTACAAACCTGTTTAGAGGGAGGGGTGTGATTGGCAGTGGAGGGATACTGCTAAGGAAGGGAGGGACATACCTCATCAATTAGGGATCCTGCATAATAAATGTTTGCATATCTAACTCTGAATTGTACCCCACAATTTAAAAAATTAAAATAAATAAATAAATATAAATGAAAGCTGTAAAACATGCAACTGACTTTGATTATTCTATTTCATATATTTTTTCACATTAAAATTGGTTACAATTCAGGGTTGGGCCTGGAAATGTTCATTATGCAGGGATTGATATTTTACGAATTGTATAATACTCCAATGCTAACTTCTTTTCCATTGAATGCTTTGGAATACATCGTATAATTCTGCCTTCAAAATTGGCAACTACAGTGTTTCTCACAAAAATTCTAAATTTTTTCTTCTGCCTAAATTGAAACTTGATGAGATTCCAGATCTGCATTATTCTTAGAAAACTGAACTTTGAGTTCTATTCAGACGGGAGTTCTATTCAGACGGGAGAATGCATAATATATCTTAAAAATTTTAGAAAATATAACAGTATCGTAATTTAATACAGCTTTATCCATTCTTAAAATTTGTGTACATTTTCTTGGTGCACTCTATATTTTCTGTGTGTCAATACTGATTAAATGTTACAGATGTGCAATCCTAAAGGAAAAGATTCCCTTATATATTAGAAGGAAATATAGAATCACATTTCCTTTATATTTTAACACAATTTAAATTTTCAAAAGAGTATTTCCAATGAATTCCCTAGTATTTTCTCTACCTAAGACATAATGCTGTACACTGCAAAAAAGTATTCGATTAATCTGATACTTTTAATCACCAAACACTTAAAATGAGACACACAGAAAAAAGAAAATTCGGGGCTCAATATATATAAACCAAAATAAAATGGAGATTTACAAAGTAGTAGGTATTTGGGCTCTGCATTGGTATAAAAATTTAGATAATTGAAAATTCTGAAAAATTTATTATGATGGTAGCAAAAATAATGTTCAAATCCTGTAGGAAATAGTGTTCAAAGGCTGTTGCACAATATTAAAAACATCCAAAAGTTTCTAAACTACAGAAAGTGCTAAATTTTTGTTTGGTTGTGCTGTATCCAAGCTCCAACAGGACTCCGTGACCATAATAATAAAAGACTACCTCTTGGCCAACCCCCTCAAAACCCCATACCAGTTTGGGAATTTGTCAGTCCTCTCAATAAAGACTGCCTTAAAAAAAAAAAGCGGGGCTCAGTGGCTCAGCCTGTAATCCCGCATTTTTGGGAGGCTGAGGTGAGTGGATTGCCTGAGCCCGTAGGTTCGAGACCCACCTGGGCAGGGAGACCTCATCTTTACAATAAATCAGAAAATGAGCGGGCATGGTACCCATGCCTGTAATTCCGGATACTTGGAAGGCTGAGGCGGACGGATCACCAGAGCCCAGCAGGTCAAGGCTCTGGTGGCTGGGAGCGGTCACTGCACTCCAGTCTGGGTGATAGAGTGAGACTCCAACTAAAAAAAATAAAAATAAAAATAAAAGACTATTTCGTTTAGTGGATTCTTGAATGGTCACTTATTCCGGGAAAAAATTTTTGGATATGTGTGAACACATGATTTTCTTTATTTCTTGGGAATGAAATCCACGATGTCTACTGCATTTGGCAGAGAACCGTACACAAGTGCTTGAAGCATAAGAATTGCTCAGTAGTCAAGGACATTCCCATTATGATGTCAAAGTTCTGAGGCTGATTTCATGAATGACAATTTGATATGCTTGTTTCCCTGACTTTACTTACCTCTTTTAATGTAAAAATTGGCCTTTTAGTCAATCTACAGATTTAATGACATAACCATTAAGATAACATCATTCTTCTCACACCTGGAAATTACAGTAAAGAATTCATATGAAACCATAAACAATCATGAATAGCCAAAAGAATCTTATCAAAAGAAACAAAGCAGGAGGTATTCCAGTTCCACACTTCAAACTTACTATATATTTACAGTAATCAACACAGCCTGGTATTGGTACAAGAATAGGTCCATTGGCCAATGGATCATGACACAGAATGAAATCCTGAAATTCTCAACCAAATCATCTTTGAAAAAACCTCCAAGACCCACTGGGTAAAAGAGAACATATTCTTTAAATGGTGTTAGGAAAAGGCTGCCAACATGCATAAGATTGAAACAGGACCCCTATCTATCACCAGACACATTAACTGTAAATGGATCAAAGACCTATATGTAAAACAACATATTATAATAATGTAAGAAATCGCAGGAGACACCATTAGGGAAACTGGAACCAGAAACTAATTCCTCTTCAGAGACCTAAATACCCATGCCATAAGAAGTACGTTAGACAATGAGATCTCATCAAATTAATATACTTCTGCAAAACAAAGGAAACCATCAGAGGAGCGGGGATACAGCCAACAGAATGGGAAAAACGATTCTGCACCTATATATCTGTAAAGAGGCATAACATCTAGATCTACAAGAAACTCTAACACTCAGAAAAATCAGACAAACATTCCCTTTAAAAAATGTGCAAAATACGTGAATGGACACTTTTCATAGGAAGAGATACGGGCAGCCAGCAGACACACAAAAATTGCTCAGCCTCACTCATCATCAAGTAAATCCAAATGAAACCACTTTGAAATACCACATCCCCCCTATAAGACTGGCCACCATTAATAAAACAACCAATAACAGATGCACGTCAGGTTTTGGGAAGAAATAAAAGCTTCTACACTGAATATGGATTGAAATAAAAGCTTCTACACTGAATATGGATTGAAAAGTAGAGCAATATCTGTCGAAAACAGGGGGGTCGTTTGAAAAGGGGACAAGATAATGACCTACATGTGACTCAGTAATTCCCTTGTCGATAATATACTTGAAAGAACTCAAATCATTTTCCCAAAAAAGATACCTGCCCATTTTGATTTTTGCATCTCTAATCACAATTGCAATAAAAATATGGTACAAACCTTGTTGCCCATAAAAGCGGGAAAATATAAAATAAATGTGGGAAAACACAGTGGAATATTATGCAGCCAAAAAAAAAACACAGAAGGATTTTGCAGAACGTTTGATGGATATGCAGTAGGTCATTTTCAGTGATTTATCACAGAAACAAAGATCAGAGTTCCATATGTTCTCACTCATGAGCTGAACTTAATCACTTATACTGCTGTAAGAAAGTGATTGGCCCTATTGGAAAACTGTTTAGGGTGAGGGGTGAAATTGGCAGTGGAGGGATACTGCTAAGGAAGGGAGGGGCAAAAACCTCATCAACCAGGGACCCTCCATAATCAATGTTTGCATATCTAACTCAGAATTGAACCCAACTTTTTTTTAAAAATAAATAATTTAAAAAATAAAATGAGAGCTGTAAAACATGCAACTGACTTCATTTGTTTATTCTTTTTTTTTTTTTTTCTTTTTAAAAATGATTACATTTGAGGGTGGGGCCCGGAAATGTTCATTATGCAGGATTGATTTTTTAAGAATTGTATAATACTCCAATGATAACTCCTTTTCCTTTGAATACGTTGGAATACATGGAAAATTCTGCCTTCAAAATTGACAACTACAGTGTTTCTCACATAAATTCTGAATGTTTTATTCTGCCTTAATTGTAACTTGATGAGATTCCAGATCTATATCCTTCTTAGAAGTATGAACCTTGAGATTCAGTGTACCTAAGTGCTATTCAGAAGGCAGAATGCATAATGACTCTTAAAAATTTTAGAAAATATAACAGTATTGTAATTTAATACAGCTTTTTCCATTCTTAAAATGTGTATACATTTTCTTGGTGCACTCTGTATTTTCTGCGTTTCAACTTTGATTAAAAGTTACAGATGTGCAATCCTTAGAGAAAGTTTCCCTTATATTTTAGAAGGAAATATAAAATCACATTCTCTTTATATTTTAACCCAATTTATATTTTTAAAAGTGTATTTCCAATGAATCCCCTAGTATTTTCCCTACCGAAGACATAATGCTGTATTCTGCATCAAAGTATCCGATTAATCTGATAGTTTTAGTCACCAAGCGTTGAAAATGAGGCACACCGAAAAAAGAAAATTTTGGGGGCCCAATATATATAAACCAATGTAACATGGAGATTTACAATGTAGTAAGCATTTGGGCTCTGCATTAGGATAAAAATTTAGATAATTAAAAATTTCTGGAAAATTGATTATGATAGTAGCAAAAACAATGTTCAAATCCTGTGGGAAAAACTGCTCAAAGGCTGTTACACAATACTAAAAACATCCCAAACTTTCTAAACTAAAGAAAGTGCTTAATTATTATTTGGTTGTGCTATATCCAAGTTCCAACAGGACTCCATGACCACAATAATAAAAGAATACCTCGTGAGCAACCCCCTTAGGTCCCTTCCCATTTTGGGGATTTCTCGGTCCTCTCAATAAATACTGCTTTACAAAAAAAAAAAAGACTACCTCGTTTAGTGGATTCTTGAATGGTCACTTATCCCTGGAGAAGTTTTTGAATAGGTGTGAACACATGATTTTCTTCACTTCTTGGGAATGAAGTCCACCATGTCTACCGCATGTGCCAGAGCACTGTATACAACCCCTTGAATCCTAACGGTTGCTCAGTATCAAGATTTCTCCCATTATGATGACAAAGTTCTGAGGGTGATGTCATAAAAGACAATTTGATATGCTTTTTTCCCCGGACTTTGTTTACCTCTATAATGCAAAAATTCGCCTTTTCAGCAATCTATAGATTCAATGAAATGACCATTAGGTTAACATCATTCTTCTCAGACATGGAAATTGCAATAAAGAATTCATATGAGCCAGGCTTGGTGGCTCAGCTTGTAATCCCGTGGCTTTGGGAGGCTGAGGTGAGTGGATTGCCTGAGCCCTCAGGTTCGAGGCCCACCTGAGAAGCGAAACCTCATCTCTACATTAAATCAAAAAATCATCCAGGCGTGGTATCACATGCTTGTCATTCAGGGTACTTGGAAAGCTGAGGCAGAAAGATTGCAGAGGCCAAGCAGGTCAATGCTGTGGTTGCTGGGAGTAGCCACTGCACTCCAGTCTGGGCGAAAGAGTGAGAATTCAACTCAACAAAACAAAACAAAACAAAGGATTCATAAGAGACCATAAACAATAAAGTATATCCAAAAGAATCTAATCAAAAGAAACAAAGCAGGAGCTATCACTGTTCCAGACTTCAAACTTTACTATATGTTTACAGTAATCAACACAGCCTGGTATTGGTACAAGAATAGGTCCATAGGCCAATGGATCAGGACAGAGAATGAAATCCTCAAATTATCAACCAACACATTTTGGGAAAAAAACCCTCCAAGATCCACTGGGTAATGGAAAACATTTTCAGTAAATGGTGCTAGGAAAAGGCTGACACTTGCACAAGGTTGCAAGAGCACCCCTAACTATCACCATACACATTAATTCTAAATGGATCAAAGACCTAAATGTAAAACCCCAAATTATAATAATCTTAGAAAACACTGGAGATACCATTATGGAAACTGGAACCGGAAACTAATTCCTCTTCAGAACCCTAAATACCCATGCTGTAAAAAGTAACTCAGACAAGTGGGATTTCATCAAATTAATATACTTCTGCAAAAAAAAAAAACCCATCAGAAGAGCAGTGATACAGCCAACAGAATGGGAAAAACGATTCTCCAGCAATATATCTATAAAAAAGCATAACATCTAGGATCTACAAGAAACTGAAACACTCAGAAAATTCAGACAAACATTCCCTTTGAAAAGTGTGCAAAATACGTCATTGGACAGTTTTCCTAAGAAGGAATACGGGCAGCCAGCAGACACATAAACATTGCTCAGCCTCACTCATCATCAAAGAAATGCAAGTGAGACAAATTTTGAAATACCACATCCCCCCTGTAAGACTGGCCCTCATTAATAAAACAAACTATAACAGAGGCTGGTAAGGTTTTGGGGAAAAAAATAAATGTTTCTAAACTGCATGTGGACTGAATAGTAGAGCAACATCTTTGGAAAACACTGTGGTGGTTTCTAAGGGGACAAGGTATTGACCTACAATATGACTCAGTAATTGTTGGTAGCCGGCCACAGGGGCCCCACTGAGAGTTAGGGCAGGAAGGGCCGTTGACCCCAATACCACTAGTATGCATTTGGGAGCTCTTTGCCCCCTTTCCTCCCCTTCCTACTCAGCACTAACCAAATTAAGCTCCTGTGAGCTAAAAACATGAAAACTCTGAGACCCAGATGAACACAAGCTAACTTTCAAACCTCATTGCTCCCATTCTTCCGCAAACTGCATTTTTGGCTTTCACACAACATATAATTCAAACTCGTGTCACATCTAGGGGCCTTAGTGTTGGTCACAAGCTTGGGGGTCATAATGTTAAGATTTATTGAAGGTGTAAATTTTAGAATATAGTTTAGAAGACAGCCATTGTGTTGAAAGAATGGGGCTGGGTTACTTGCATGTAGCCCACTGTGAACTTTGGACTGGGCCACATTCCAAACATTCTGGAATGGGCCACTTTCGTTTTTAAAGTAAATACTTAAGCTTCTAAAGAATTGTTTAACTTGGTATAAATCAACCAGCTTAGTTTGAAAAAGTTTTGTAGAATATGTCAGTCACAGATTAGGTTATCCTTTGGGCATTTTAAGATTATCATAGCAGAAGGGCTTAAAGGCAATCATTGATTAAATTTTAATTGATTAAGGTTTCTGGTGGGTTGGGGACACCCCCCCCACATCTGACTTTGTGTATAAAAGACCCGTTGAAATTTCCCAATAACACACATCATTTCTGCACTAGATTGGAGTCCAGTCTCTTTTTTTCTTTCTTTCTTTCTCTCTTTCTCTTTTTTTCCACCCAATTGTCGACGCCGTCTCCACCTTTGAGGTACCCTGAACTCGGCTGGAGCTGGACTTCACCAATAATTCCCATGTAGAGAATATACCTGGAGGAACTCAAAGCATTTTACAGAAAAGACACCTACAAAAGTATGTTTTTTGTATCTCTAATCACAATTGCAAAAACATGGTACCCACTATGTAGCCCATCAAAGCTGGAATGGACAAAATAAATGTGGTATATACACAGTGGAATATTATGCAGTCATAAAAAGGGACAGATATAAGGATTTTGCAGAAATTTGATGGATATGAGGTATGCTACTTTCAGTGATCAATCACAGAAACAAATAATAGAGATCCATATGTTCTCACACATGACCTGAACTTGGTCACTTAGAGTGCTTGAGAAAATGATTGGTAGTCATGGAAAACTGTTTGGGGGGAGGAGTGAGAATGGCAATGGAGGGATACTGCTAAGGAAGCGTGTGGCATACTTCATCAACCAGGGACCGTTCATAATCAAAGTTTGTATATCAAACCCTGAATTGTACTCCACATTTTTTTAAAAAATTAAATAAATAAATAATTAAATAAATAAATGAAAGCTGTTAAACATGCAATTGACTTTACTTGTTTATTCTATTTTTTATTTTTTTTACTTGAAAAATGGTTACAATTCAGGGTTGGGCCTAGAATATTCATTATGCAGCTATTGTTATTTAAAGAAGTGTATAAGACTCCAATGATAACTCCTTTTCCTTTTAAGACGTTAGAATACATGGTATAATTCTGCCTTCAAAATTGACAACTAATGTGTTTCTCACATAAATTCTGAATGTTTTATTCTGCCTAAATTGAAACTTGTTGAGATTCCAGATCTATATCATTCTTAAATAAGTGAACCTTGAGATTCAGTGTACCTAAGTGCTATTCAGAAGGCAGATTGCATAATAAATGTTAGAAATTTTAGAAAATAAAAAACGATTGTAATTTAATACAACTTTTTCCATTCTGATAATTTGTGTACATTTTCTTGATGCATTCTGTATTTTCTGCTTGTCAATTTTGATTAAATGTTACAGATGTGCAATCCTTAGAGAAAATTTTCGTTATATATTTGAAGGAATTATAAAATCACATTCCCTTTATATTTTAACCCAATTTATTTTTTAAAAGACTATTTTCATTGAATCCCTAAAATTTCTCTACCTAAGACATAATGCTGTACTATGCAACAAAGTATACAATTAATCTAATACCTTTAAACACCAAACATTTCAAATCAGGCACACAGAAAAAAGAGATTTTGAGGCCCAATATACATAAACAAAAATAACATGGAGATTTACAAAGTAGTGAGTATTTTGGCTCCTCATTAGTAAAAAAATTTGGATAATTGAAAATTCTGGAAAACTGACGATGATCTTAGCTAAAGTGATACTCAAATCCTGTTAGAAAATCGGCTCAAAGGAAGTTACATAATACTAAAAATCCAAAAGTCTCTAAACAAAAAAAAGTGCGAAAATAGTATGTGGTTGTGCTATAACCAAGCTCCAACAGGACTCGGTGACCATAATAATAAAAGACTAGCTCGGGGGAGACCTCTCAGGTCGCCTCCCAGTGTCGGAGTTTCTCTGTCCCCCAATAAATACTGCTTTAAAAAAAAAAAAAAAAAGATTCCCTCGTTTAGTGGATTCTTCAATGGTCACTTATCCCTGGAGAAGTTTTTGGATAGGTGTGAACACATGGTTTTCTTCACTTTTTGGGGTATGAAATCCACCATGTCTACTGCATTTGGCAGAGCACTGTACAAAGACTTGAAGCCTAAGGATTGCTCAGTAGTCAAGATCCCTCCCAGGATTGTCAAAGTTCTGAGGGTGATGTCATAAATGACAATTTGACATGCTTGTTTTCCAAACTTTGCTTAACACCTAAATGTAAAAATTAGTCTTTTAGACAACATACAGATTCAATGAAATAACCATTAAGTTAACATCATTCTACTCAGACCTGGAAATTACAATTAAGAATTCATATGAGCCGGGCTCAGAGGCTCAGCCTATAGTCCTGCAACTTTATGAGGCTAAGGAGAGTGGATTGCCTGCGCCCTCAGTTTCGAGGCCCACCTGGGCACCGATACCTCATCTCTATAATAACTCAAAAAATCAACCGCGTGTGGTAGCGCATGCTTCTCATTCAGGCTATTGGAAAGCTGAGGTAGAAGGATTGCTGGAGCCCAGCAATCGAGGCTGTGGTGGCTGGGAGTGGCCACTGGACTCCAGTCTTGGCGACAGAGTGAGACTAAAACCCCCCCCAAAAAGAAAGAATTCATAAGAAACCATAAAAAATCAAGATTAGCCAAAATAATTTATCAAAAGAAACAAAGCAAGAGCTATCACTGTTCCAGACTTCAAACTTTACTTTATGTTTACAGTAATCAACACAGCCTGGTATTGTTACAAGAATAGGCTAATAGCCCAATGGATCAGGAAAGAAAAGGGAAATCCTCAAATCCTCAACAAACTCATCTTTAAAAAAAGCCTCCAAAACCCACTGGGTAATGGAGAACATATTCAGTAAATGGTGCGGGGAAAAAAGCTGACAACATGCACAAGATTGAAACAGGAATCCGATCTATCACCATACACATTAACTCTAAATGGATCAAAGACCTAAACGTAAAACACCAAATCATAATAATCTTAAAAAACGCAGGAGACACCATTAGGGAAACTGGAACCGGAAACTGATTCCTCTTCAGAACCCAAAATACCCATGCCTTAAGAAGTAAGTTAGACAAGTGGGATCTCATCAAATTAATATACTTCTGAAAAACAAAAGAAACTATCAGAAGAGCAGGGATACAGCCAACAGAATGGGAAAAAAATTATCCACATATTTATCTGTAAAAAGGATTAACATCTAGGATCTACAAGAAACTCAAACACGCAGAAAAACAGACAAACATTCCCTTTGAAAAGTGTGTAAAATACGTTATTGGACACTTTTCCTAAGAAGATAAATGGGCATCAGCAGACACATGAAAATTGCTCACCCTCACTCATCATCAAAGAAATGCAAATGAGACCAATTTGAAATAGCACATACCCCCTATAAGACAGGCCGTCATTAATAAAACAAACAGTAACAGAGGCTGGTAAGGATTTGGGAAAACATAAATGCTTCTAAACTGCATGTGGACTAAAAAGTAGAGCAATATCTTTGGAAAACAGTGTGGCGGTTTCTAAGAGGACAAGATATTGACCTACCATGTGACTCAGAAATTTCCCCCTATAGAAATATAGCGGGAGTAACTCAAATCATTTTACCGAAAAGACTCCAACACAAGTATGATTTTTGCGGCTCTAATCACAATTTCAAAAAACATGGTATCAACCATGTTGCCCATCGAAGCTGGAATGGATAAAATATATTTGGTATTTACACACTGGAATATTATGCAGTCATAAAAAAGGACACATATAAGGATTTTTCAGAACGTTTGATGGATATGAGGTAGGTCATTTTCAGTGATTTATCACAGAAACGAAGAAGAGAGTTCCATATGTTCTCACTCATGAGCTGAACTTGATCACTTAGAGTGTTGTAAGGAAATGATTGGTAGTCATGGAAAACTGTTTGGGGGGAGAGTTGGGACCCAGCCACGGAGGTCCAGTGAGCGTTAGGGATCAGCAAGGACTGTTGACCCCAAGACCACTAGAATGTGTTCGGGACCTAATGACCCATTTCTTTCCCCTTTCTACTCAGCACTATCCAGATTAAGCTCCTGTGAGCTCAAAACATAAAAATCTGAGACCCAGATGAACAAAAGCTAACTTTAGAAGTTCATTGCTCCCATTTTTCCCGAAAACTGCAGTTCTGGGTTTCACACAACTTAAAATTCAAACTCGTGTCACACCTAAGAGCCTTAGTATTGGTCACAGGCTTCTGGGTCATGATCTTAGGATTTATTGAAGATATAAATTGTAGAATACAGTATTAGAAGACAGCCATTTTGTTGAAAGAATGTGGCTGAGTTACTTGTAGGTAGCACACTGTGAATTTTGGACTGTGCCACTTTCCCAAACATTCTGGGATGGGCCACTTTCGTTTGTAAAGTAAATACTTAAGCTTCTATAGAATTGTTTAACTTGGCATAAATCAATCAGCTTAGGAGGGAAAAAAGGTTTATAGAATATGTCATTTAGGGATTAGGTTACCCTTTTGTTATGGGATTTTAAGATTATCATATGGAAAGGGTGTAAAGGTAATCATTGATTAACTTTTCGTGGATTAAGGTTTCTGGTGGGTGGGGGACGCCCCTCCCACAACTGACTTTGTGTATAAAAGACCCGTTGTAATTCCCAATAACTCAAATCCCTTAAACACTATACTGGAGTCCAATCTCTTTCTTTCTCTCTTCTTCCCCCCAATCGCCAATGCCGTCTCCACGTTTGGGGTACACTGAACCTGGCTGGAGCATGAGAATGGCAGTGGAGGAATAATTTTAAGGAAGAGGCATACCTCATCAACCAGGGACGCTGCATAATTAGTGTTTGTGTATCTAACTCTGAATTGTACCCCACATTATTTTAAAAATTAAAATGAATAAATAAATAAATGAAAGCTATAAAACATGCAACTGACTTTATTTGTTCATTCTATTTTTTATTTTTTTTTACTTTAAAACTGATTACAATTCAGGGTTGAGCCTAGAAATGTTCATTATGCAGGGATTGAATTTTTAAAATTGTATAATACGCCAATGATAACTCCTTTTCTTTGAGTACGTTAGAATACATGGTGTAACTCTGACTTCAAAATTGAGAACTACAGTGTTTCTCACATAAATTCTGAATGTTTTATTCTGCCTAAATTGAAACTTGTTGAGTTTCCCAGATTTATGTCATTCTTAGATAACTGAACCTTGAGACTCACTGTACCTAAGTGCTATTCAGAAGGCAGAATGCATAATAAATCATAAAATTTTTAGAAAATAAAATAGTATAGTAATTTAATACAGCTTTTTTCATTCTTAAAATTTAAAATTTGTGTACATTTTCTTGGTGCACTCTGTATTTTCTGTTTGTTAATTTTGATTAAATGTTACAGATGTGCAATACTTGTAGAAAAGTATCCCTTATATATTTGAAGGAAATATAAAATCACACTCCATTTATATTTTACACCAATTTATATTTTTAAAAGAGTTTTTCCATTGACCCCTAGTATATTCTCTACCTAAGACATAATGCTGTACTCTGCAACAAAGTATCCGATAAATCTGATACTTTCAATCACCAAGCATTTAAAACCAGGCACACAGCAAAAAGAGAATTTGGGGCCCGATATACATAAACAAAAAATAATATGGATATTTTCAAAGTAATAAGTATTTGGGCTCTTCATTTGTAAAAAAATTTAGATAATTGAAAATTCGGGAAAAATTTGATGATGATCTTAGCTTAAGCGATGTTCAAACCCTGTCAGAAAAGAGGCTCAAAGGCTGTTATATACAACTATAAACATCCAAAACTTTCTAAACTAAAGAAAGTGCTAAAAAGTATGTGGTTGTGCTATACCCAAGCTCCAACAGGATTCCGTGACCATTATAATAAAAGACTACCTCGTGGGAAACCCCCCTAAGGTCCCCTCCCAGTGTGGGAGTTTCTCTGTTCTCTCAAATACTGCTTTAAAAAAAAAAAAAAAGACTACCTCATTTAGTGAATTCTTGAATGTTCACTTATCCCGGGAGAAGTTTTTGGATAAGTGTGAACACTTGGTTTTCTTCGCTTCTTGGGAATGAAATCAACCTTGTATACAGCATTTGGCAGAGCACTGTATACAAGCCCTTGAAGCCTAAGGATTGTTCGGTAGTCAAGGTCCCTCTGAGTATGATGTCAAAGTTCTGAGGCTGATGTCACAAATGACAATTTGACATGCTTGTTTCCCTGACTTTGTTTCCTCTTTAATGTAAAAATTATCCTTGGAGGCAATCTACAGATTCAAGGAAATGACCATTAAGTAAACATCATTTTTCCCCAAATCTGGAAATTACAATAAAGAATTTTATGACCCAGGCCCCGTGGTCCACCCTGTAATACCGCGACATAAGGAGGTTGCAGTGAGTGGAATGCCTGAGCACAGGGTTCGAAAACCCGCCTGGGCAGTGAGACCTCATTCTAAAATAAATCAAGCAATCACCCGGGGCAATGTAGCGCATGCCTGAAAATCAGGCTATTTGGGAGGCTGGGGCCAAAGGCCCACCCGAGACCAGCAGGTTGAGGATACGGGGGCCCGGGAGCATTTACTAAATAGTTCTCAATTAAACATTAGATCTTGGAGGTTTTTTAAAGATGATTTGTTTTCGAATTTGAGAATTTCATTCTCTGTCCTGTTTCATTGGCCTATGGCCCAAATCTTGTACAAATCCCGGGCTGTGTTGATTATTTAAAACATTAGAAGTTTGAAGTCTGAACAGTATTGCTCTGTTTGTTTTTTTGATAAGATTCTTTTGACTTTTCTTGATTGTTTATGGTTTCATATGCTTTTTTTATTTTTTAAATTTTTTGGGAGTTGGAGTCTCATTTGTCACACAGACTGGAGTGCAGTGACTGCTCCCGGCCAGTATCCTAAACCTGCTGGCTGGTGGCCCTTTTGGCCTCAGCCCCAAAAGTACCGTTTTCAGGATGCGCTACTTCCCGGCTGATTGCTTTTTTTATTGTAGGATGAGGTCTACTGCCCAGTACTTAAGTGCTATTATAGGGCAGAATGCATAATAAATCTTAAAATTTTTAATAAATAAAACAGTACGTAATTTAATACAGCTTTTTCCATTCTTAAAATTTGTGTACATTTTTTTGGTGCACTCTGTAATTTCTGCTTGTTAATTTTGATTAAATATTAAGATGTGGAATCCTTAAAAAAATTTTTCCCTTATATATTTGAAGAAAATATAAAAATTTCCTTTTTATTTTAAAACCCAAATTTTATATTTTTAAAAGAGTATTTCCATTGAATCCCCAGTATTTTCTCTACCAAGACATAATGCTGTACTCTGCAGAAAAGTATCTGATTAATCTAATACCTTTAATCACCAAACATTTAAAATCAGATGCACAGAAAAAAGAATTTGGGGCCGAATATACATAAACCAAAATAACATGGAGATTTACAAAGTAATAAGTATTTGGTCTCCTCATTAGTAAAAAAATTTTAGCTAGTTAAATTTTGGAAAATTGACGTTGATCTTAGCTAAAGCGATGTTCAAGTCCTGTTTAAAACAGCTCAAAGGGGGTTACATACTAATAGAAACATCCAAAAGTTACAAAAATACAGAAAGTGCTAAAATAGTATGTGGTTGTGCTATAACCAAGCTCCAGCAGGATTTGGTGACCATAACAATAGAAGACTGCCTCGTGGGAAATTTCCCCTCAGGTCCCCTCCCAGTGTGGGAGTTTCTCTGTCCTCTCAATAAATACTGCTTTACAAAAAATAAAAAAGACTACCTCGTTTGGTGGATTCTTGTATGGTCACTTATCCCTGGAGAAGTTTTTGGATAGGTGTGAACGCATGGTTTCCTTCACTTCTTGGGAATGAAATCAACCATGTCTACCGCATTTGCAGAACACTGTACACAAGCCCTTGAACCCTAAGGATTGCTCAGTAGTCAAGGTCCTTCACAGTATGATGGCAAAATGACAATTTGACATGCTTGTTTCCCTGACTTTGTTTAGGTCTTTAATTTAAAAATTAGTCTTTAGGCAATCTACAGATTCAGTGAAATAACCACTAAGTGAACATCATTCTTCTCAGACCTAGAAATTGCAATTAAGGATTCATATGAGCGGGGCTTGGTGGCTCAGCCTGTAACCCCGCGATTTTGGGGAGGCTGAGGTGAGTAAATTTTTCTGAGCCCGTGGGTTGGAGACCCGCCTGGGCAGCGCGATCTCATCTCTACAATAAATAAAAAAATAAATTTGGGCGTGGTAGTTCATGCCTGTGACTCAGGCTACATGGAAGGCTGAGGCAGAAGGATCGCCTAAGACAAGCAGGTCAAGGCTGAGGGGGCCGTGAGCAGCTACTGCACTCCAGACTGGGGGACAGAATGAGACTCCAACTCAAAAAAAAAAAAAGAATTCATATGAAACCATAAACAATCAAGAATAGCCAAAAGAATCTTATCATTACAAACAAAGCAGGAGCTATCACTGTTCCAGACTTCAAATTTTACTATATGTTTACAGTTATCAACACAGCCTGGTATTGG